>JAOTOM010001090.1:0-15000 GCA_034440615.1 Ashinkailepas kermadecensis
GCAACTCTTGGTGGCTTGTTCAGTCGTTCGTTCGAAAATCGGTTGTTTACGGTACTTGTACCTAATCGTGATGGTGAATTAATGTCGCGTTTTCGTGAATTAATTGCTTGACTGCCTTGATTCATATTGACATTGCCGAGGTAGGTACCTAGTTAGATATCCAGGCGTGGACTCCATTCAACCATTAAAGATACTTACAGGGAGCCAGTTTGCTCCTGGAGGTCAGAGGTCAAATTGGATCAGGATAATACAGAAAGGTATGTTGATGCTCCTACCTACTTAGGCACCTAGGTAGGAACCTACCTAGGTGCCAAGGTACCTTCCTAGGTACAAGGATATGATCATGGGTAGCAGTGTCCAGAGTGTAAGCATTGGTAAGCTTGTTTTTTACTTTGGATATGGCATTTTAAGACAAAAATATTATAAGAACATGTTTCATGATGGGATTAAGATGATGTAGCATGTTGCCTACCTAAACATTTACCTATTACCAGCACAAGTGCATGCATACTTTTCAGTTTGTAATGAAGATGATAACAACATATTGTTGTTTAGTTGGGTAAATATATAATGAAGAAGAATGTAATATGTAAAATAAATCCTAATCTAACATAGCTGCTGCTGCTAGGTGATTTAATGCTTTATCCCATGTGTTATGTCAAGCCTTTCATTCTAACCTAGTCGTTTTCTTTCTTGAAAGAAATATATCAGAGTCGAACATTCTATCTTCAGAAAAGCGAAAAATCCAACATTTTCTGCAAAAAACAAGAAACCATAACATAATTTCATTCCATTTTGAGCAGGAATGAATGGTTCCATTGTCTTAATCATGTTCAGAAATATGATCTCACAATATTGGGCATAATTGCACTTTAAGGTATGCATGAGGCAGGTTTTGCACACATTTTACCTCCATGAAGCAAACAATAGGGTAAGGATTGGTTAGGTTAAGCTTTTCTTTTAAGTAAAAAAAAAACACTCCTTTTTTAACCTTTTTCAACAAAAAAATATTTCTTCAAAAACAGATTGAGCTAGGGTAGGCTATGTTAGGTTTTTTATTTGAAAATGTTTGGGAAAAATTGAAAATTTCATTTTTGCAAGAAATGTATTTTCCTACAATGAAGGTTAGGCTAGGCTAGGTTGGGTTATGTTATGTTACATTTTTCTCTTTCTTTTGCACATTATTTTTATGCTATATTATCCAACTCCAAGCCCATTTGTTGGTGTTATTTTGCCCACAAACTGAAAAGTATGCATATGCACAGGAAATGAGTGGTCACATCATGTTGACCACCTTCATAGAGATTGCATTGGAAAAAGAATTTCCAAGAATTCAAAAATTAACTGAAGGTGCAGATTTACCTAATATTGTCCTGAAGTGTCATGTGATACTGAAAGTAAAAAAAAACATCTAGTGTAAGATTTTTGGTATTATTGTGCTTTTATGTATTCACAGTACAAGTTTTACACCGCAATTTTTTTACATAGCGAACAAAAAATGTTGATTTTCCTTCAAAAGCAGGTTAGGCTAGGTTAGGTTAGGTTTTTTATTTGATGAATCTTGAGAAATAAGTATGAAATCTTTCTATTTTTTATATTTCTTTTCTCATGGTAGCTTTGTCAGGTTATGCTATTTCTTTTGCTTTTGAACATTATTTGTATGCTATATTACCCAATTGAAGGCCACCTTTTTAGCGTTCTTCTACCTGCCAACTGAAAAGCAAGCATTTGCAAAGGGAATGAGCGGTCACATCATGTTAACCATGTTCATAAACCATTGGAAAAGGAAGGTCCAATAATTAAATAATTACTTCAAATCATAAATGTACCATATTTTGTGGGGACAAAATTAACTTGTACTTTTTGTATTTCATTAAATTAGAAATCCTAACATAAGATATCCTATGATAACACCTTTGCTTTACAGAGGAAAAGCATGTGATTACTGATTAACATGTCTTGTATACAGTCTAAACTACAAATTACTGAAGCTCCTAAGATGGCAAGTGGAGAAGGTTTAGATAAGGATACCTATATGGAAGAACATTGGAATGTAGAGCTGGTACTGATTTGGTCTGCTTAATTTGCTTTTCTTTTCCATCCACTTTGCTATGCCAGAATTTGTTGTGCCATTTCCAATTCTTTTTAAAAGAAAAAAAACAGCAACTCTAATATGTACACAGATTACAGCACAATGATGTTACTTTTCTTTGTATAGGTATCATCCAGATACTTTGAATGGGATATATATAGGATAGATGGTATTTTTCTACTCTCGCCATGATATGGGTCTTCAGCATCCAAATCCAATGTGAAAAGAATACATGCATATTATGCTGGATTTCAAATGAAGTAATTGTACCAGAATTTTGGTGCACTGTACAATCATTCCAGGACATTCACAGATGTGTAGAGTTTGGCTTTAAAAAAATGCTTTGTTCAGGCATATTTTGCCCAAGTTACTTATTCAGATATCTTGAATAGTATACATATAGAATAGATGGTATTTTTCCACTCTGGCCAGGATATGGCTAGGATATGAGACTCCAGCATCCCAATCCAGTGTGAAAAGAATACATGCATGTTATACTGGACTTCAAGCTGAAATAATTGTACCAGAATTATGGTGCACTGTATAATCATGGCACAAGTAAAGATGTTTTGAGTTATGCTTGAAAGAAATGCTTGGTTGAAGCATAATTTTTGCCAAGTATCCCTGGATATGTACCATTATTTCATTTTTTTCTGGAACTATGCTAGATATGTCTAGAGTAATATGTATTCTCAAGTTGCCTCAACATGGGCAACAACTTAAAACCAGGAAAGTTTGGTTAAATACATTTCCCTTCAAGAAAGCTGTCATGAGCTGTAGCATATCTGTACATGTGATGTAGGTTTGGTGCTGTGTGTCAAAATTCTGATGGAATTCTTCAGTTTCAAAGCAAGGAGGGTTGGACATTGTTGAATTTGTTATTTAATGTTGCATTTTGAGAGCAAAATGTTTAACATTCCATTCCAAAATTGTAATTTTGTCTTTCTGAACCATTAACTCCTTTCTGTATTTTCCAGTTAGCTTGGGCATGTCAATCAAACAGGAAGAAGTTTGCAGTCATTTGCAAACATCTCAAATTTTTTGGTGAAAAGGTCCCATATATTATAATCCCATATATTTCAGATAATTCCTCATGGAGGATAATTTTGTGGATGACAAACATCAAGTACAGGAATATTCTTTCAACCCTGGTTGGACAGAGTACATGTCAGCAGTCAGCAGGCTGGATTTGTGCTTTGCAATCCTGGATGTGGAGAGGAATTTTCTGGGTGTAATTAAATATGGAGAGGATGTTTTTATTGCAGCTTATGTCATCAGAATCTCGGCTTGTACTTTCTAGTAAATCTTGAGCACATCACAGAGCAGTTCATTGCCAAGAACCATTGTTGACCTACAAGTGAGAATAATGAAGAAGATTTCCTCAAGAGGATGATGCTCTGGATGCACCAAATCCAGGATTAGCCAATTTTTCCAACCCCGGTAGTCACTGATCTGGTTATATATGTACCCCTACCCTTTCTGATTACTATCGATCGCATATTCTTCTAAGCTCAACTGAGTGGGGTGATGCCAGGGTGCAAGATTTAGCTTGTGGGTGCAGTATATTGATATATTATGGCCAGCCAAACATTTTAACCCTCGCCCGTATAGGGGGGGTGCAACCCCCCCTAAGGTTTTTTGTGTATTCCTTCCAAACCGATGAACGGATCGCTCTGAGATTTTCAGTACCCTCTGGGGCAACCTTTTGACGACTTTTGGCGAAATGTTTTTGGGAGGGCATGTCAGGTCACAGAGTTATGAGGTCATAAAAGGGAGCACCTCCGAGCAGTTTTCAACAAATACGTGATTATCGCACCTAAACATGACATTGTTGCCTACATCGACTGGTATTGTGTTTTGCAATGCAATTTTGCAATGCAATTTTGCAATGCCCAGATGGGTTCCCATTGGAAAAATAATGTTCCAAAAATCGGTGACCTCGGTTGACCTCGTTTGACCTTTCGACCTTTTTTAACTGACCTATGGTAATTTTTCGTGCTGAATTCGAATTCAGCGTCCATTTTTACCCTAAGGAACTTTAAACTTCGAAATTGGAACCACTCTTAAAAAAGTTGGATATTTGGGGTCACGGCTTTGACCTCATTTGGTGCATGACATATTGGTCCGATCACATCGTGTCACATGTCGTTATGTTCGCAAGGTCCCAATAAACATGTTTCCGGCCATGTCGTGCATATTTAGACAGTAGTTTCGATATAACTGACGATTTTCTTCGGAAAATACCCCAAAAAATCTATTTTAGACATTTGATCTGACCTGGAAGGTGAACTATTGACCTTAGAAGGTCATACTGAATTCCAACCGCGAGATCTCGGCCAAATCTATCACTTTCGTATTTGGTTCGTTTTCGTAACATGCACGGTTTCGAATCGCCAGGGGGGTCGTATCCCCCCCCCTATACGACCGAAGGTGGTAAAATGCCGAATACTGGCGAGGGTTAATTCAAATTAGCATTATTCGATGGAATGAACTGTGATGCCCCGCTACAAGTCGTCGAGGCACCTTTAGAGTTTAGCATATCTTACGTCTGTAGATATGTGGCAAAGTGGTAGCAACTACTTGTGATACTTGTGATGACTATTTGAGTCGTCCGCTGCCGCAACTGTGAGGCGACTACTGCCACGGCTGTGAGGTGGCCACTGCTACGGCTGTGACGCGGCCGTTATTATGTTTGTGAGGCGGCCACTGCCACGGCTGTGAGACGATGGCCGTCATGGCTGTGAGGCGGCCACTGCCACGACTGTGAGGCGGCTGCTGTCATGACTGTGAGGCGGCCACTTCCGCATCTGTGGGGTGGCCGCTGTCATGACTGTGAGGCGGCCACTTCCGTACCTGTGAGGCGGCCGCTGTCATGACTGTGGGGCGGCCACTTCCGCACCTGTGAGGCGGCCGCTGTCATGACTGTGAGGCGGCCACTGTCATGACTGTAAGGTGGCCGCTGCTCTGGCTGTGAGGTGGCCGTTGTCAGGGCTGTGAGGAAGCCGCTACCGCAACTGTGAGGCGGCCACTGCTCTGGCTGTGAGGTGGCCGTTGTCAGGGCTGTGAGGAAGCCGCTACCGCAACTGTGAGGCGGCCACTGCCACGGCTATGAGGCGGCCACTGTTGCGACTGTGAGGCGGCCATGGTCAGGGCTGTGAGGCGGCCGATGCCGCACCCGTGAGGCGGTCACTGTGATGGCTGTGAGGTTTCCGATGCCGCGGCTGTGAGACCGCTACTGCCGTGGCTAAAACTGATCGGCAATGATGTGAAATGATATCTTAGTTATGCCAAATTTTGCACCACTGAAGTTCATATAGATCAGGATTCTATCCATTTCAGCGTATTTTCATGTTTCTTCCACAACATATATCCAGCTGAAAAATGTGCTTCAGAAGATATTTAAGGAAAGGGTATTATGCCTACTAGTTCTGTTACTACCGTCCAAGTGTAGAAGTACTGTACCTATCAGCAATCAATATTTTTTCGTTGTTTTGTATGTGATGTAAGATGACAGCTAATGGGAATTATAAATATTCATCTGGACTAGAAATGTAATCTATTCTATACACGGTAGAAGATTGTGAGTAATTGATGTCCGATTGCCGAATATCGCTTGGGATTTTTCACTTTTATGTGCCGAACTCCGGATTGTGTCATTCTTCGCTATCTTCGAGGGAATTTTGTTCATCCTCCACTGTCTCCGAGCGACTTTGCTATCCGAGCGACTTTGCTATCCGAACGACATTCAGGAGTTCCTATGGGAAGGCCGACACTCCTTTTGGCGCGCAAAAATTTACACAGGGCGCCAAGCGACACCTATTTTTGATGAAATAATCGAAGAAAGCATGGAAGGCAGTCAGATCTGCAAAAAGTAGGTAATCATGAAAAATCATGCTTAGAAAATTTCATGTTATCCAATCCGAGGGACAACCGCCCCTTTCACCACCCAACCCCACCCCCTCCCCATTGGACCCGTACCTGATTGGCGACCAATTTCCAAGAATTGTATCTCGTCGGCGACCACCGAAAGGCTTTTTTGAGCCCTGGTCAGAGCTGCGCCGTCGTAGACAAAACATGCGTAGTCTAATTTTGACCGAATCAGGCAGCGATATAGCTGCAGCAGGGTTGGTCTATCGGCCCCACACGACGTACGCGCAACCACTTTCAGAACATTCATAGACTTAAAACACCTATCTCTAAGCATCCTAAAGTGATGTCTGTACGTAAGTCGGTTGCCTAGAAAGACGCCGAGGAATTGGACAGTCTGCTCCGCTGGAATGTCCGAACCACATAGTCTGGTTTTCTTATCCTGACAGTTTCGCCGCCGGCAAATATGCACGGCGACCGTTTTTGCCGTCCAGAAACGAAAGCCGTTCGATTTCGTCCAGCGCTCCAGCCTGGTGACAGCGAGCTGCAACTGCCGCTGCAATATTGGTGATGAAGTGCTGGTCGTCCAGATCGTAAAATCGTCCACGAACAGTGAGCGGGATGTGGTGGATTGGAGTTTATGGGCGCGTCGACATCCAGGGTCATTTTGCGCCCAAGCGGGATATTGACGGCGACAGAATAGATCCGATATCGTTGATGATAATGGCGAACAGGGCAACACTGAGCACACTGCCTTGGGGAATGCCGTTAAGGCATTGTTGAACCATCGCGAGAGTCGCTCACCAACACGGACCCGAAACCGACGGTTTGCTAATAAATTTTGCAGGAAGACAGCCATACATCCTCGCAAGCCGTATTCGTGTAGCTTCATAAGGATTCCATGCCGCCATGTGGTGTCAAAAGCAGCTTCTATGTATAAAAAAAACGGCTCCGACATGACGATGCTGTGCGAAAGCTGCTCGAATTGCAGTGTCAAGTGTGACCAAGTGGTCAATCGTGCTTTGGTTTTTTTTAAACCACAATGTGCATTTGATAAAATATTATTGTCCCCCAGATACCAACATTGCCGAACATTCACTATTCCCTCCATCAACTTACACATCGATGAAGCGAGAGATATGGGGCGGTAGTGCAGTGGATCGAGTCCACTCCTTCCCGGTTTCAGGATAGGTATAACTATGGCTTCCCGCCAGGCCTCTGGAAATTCGCCGCTCTCGCACAGAGTTATAAATAGTTAGTAAGACATCTTGTGCACATGGTGGAAGGTGTTCAATCATTTAATTGTGGACCAGGTCTGGACCCTCAGATACATTCCTCAGAGAGCGAATAGCTGAGGTTAACTCAGCCTTGGTGAATCGTTCATTATATGCCATGTGTTCTGAGGTGGAAAAGTCCACCATGTTTTTTTTTTCGCTGCGGGCACGATGCCGTAGGAAATCGGGATCGCAGTTTCCGCCTTTGCTGCGGTCTGAAAGGGCTTTTCCGATTTCGTTGGCGACTTCGTAAGGGTTAATGAAGGCTTCGCCACGTATCTGTAATACCGGCTGTGGAGACGAGGAATAGCGCCCAGATATTCGCTTTACGCGCTACCAGACCTCCGTTGGAGTGGTAGAGCGGATTAGTCGACCAACGTAGTCTCGCCAGGATGTTCGCTTCGCATCCCGTATGGTGCGCCGTGCCAGTGCCCTGGATTTCCTAAACGCTATCAGATTTATCATTGTGCTGTTTCGACTAATGGCCCTAAATGTCCGCTTACGGGCGCGAATAGCCTCTAGGCAATCTTTGGTCCACAATGGCACTGGGGTGCGATGAGGTGCCCCCGAGGTCTTCGAGATACATTCTGTGGCTGACTCGATTATCGCCGAGGTGAAACCAGCAATCGAGAGAGGACGGCTGTCGTGGGCAACGGTGAATTTACTTTCTAGTCTGGCCTCAAACTCGTTCCAATTGGTTTTAGTAAAGTGTCACCGCTGAGGCCGCGTGCCGAGAACAGCTTCGATTTGGTACTCCAGCCAGACCGGAAAATGATCGCTTCCCAGCGGATCGCTGTCAACAGACCAAGTGAACAGCTCCGCCAGTTGCGGAGAGCAGAGGCTAAGGTCTAAAACGGAAGTTCCCCCGGAGGGCGTGGCACAACATTCTAAAAATGGGCAAGAAAGCATGAAGGCACATGAAGGCATGCAGCAAGCACTTCAAGAAGGATGATTTATGGTATGTACGTATAGGTGGAGGCTTCACATAATTATTGGTGTTTTCAACATGTAATTCAACCATATTGATTTGGGGACGAGTGGTCTAGGGGTAAGATGCTCGTCTCACAATCGAAAGATTGTGGGTTCGAGTCTCACCTGTCGCTACTCTTCGCCCGCGACCAATCGGCGTGAGAGATTGACGACGCTATATCACTCAACGGTCGACGTGTCGTAAAACCAATAACCAACCAACCATATTGCTTTCATACACGGAATGCTAAATTGTCTATCTATATGCAGAAGTGTTAGTATTTATTTGGTATTTATATAGAAGAAGCCCCTGAGCACAAATTGGAGAACTAACATATGGACTGGACTTGTTGAAGCTGACCTAGCAACTTCTTCCTCTACCATTTTTTGGGGAATCACATGTTGATGTAAGCAAGGTATTCACTATTTCAAATCAAAGCACTTAGTATTGACTTAGTGGACGATGCAGACTCCTTTGATGACATAATGATATTACCCAACATCAGTAGGTTTTAGGCAATCCAACACCAGTGGGTAATTGGTCTGATATGGAAGGTTATGTTAGGCTATGTTGCATTTGTCTTTCTTTTGAACATTTTTAATTCTATATTACTTAACTCAAAGTCCCTTGTTTGGTCTTATTTCACCTGCTAACTGAAAAGGATACAATTGCAAAGGAATGGGTGGTCACATCATGTTGACCACATCCAAAAATATTGCATTGGAAAAAGAAAGTCCAAGAATTTATAAAAACCCCTTCAAACACTAATTTACCTTTTAAAAACTTGTCCTAGGCCTAACATTTTAATTTTGGAGAATAATTTAAATGAATTATTTTCAAACAATTCACAAACATTTCTAAAAATGTGAAAATGAAAATAGAAGTAACCAAAATAGCCTAATCTCCTTTGCTTTATGGTGGAAAAAACATGGGATGGATTTATCTTTTATCCAAACTGAACTTCATAATAACACATTTCAGAGAACATGTGGACTGTTTCATTGAATTGGTTTATTTGCATTGACAGGCTCCTGTATATTTGGTGCCATGAATTTAACACCAATACTTAAATGACTTAGCATTCGGAGTAAACAGATCCATGAAAGCAAAGTGGTTGAATCAGATATTCCATCATCAATAATCCCGCAAGGCTTTCACATTTGCATGATGCCAGGCATAGATGGAAATTCTGATGTCATCAGGGGTTAGAACCGATGACATCCGATGACCAAAGGCTTTATGCTCTGCTAATGCTAGTTTGTCATTTCCATATTAGATCTGTACACAGTACTGCCAATCATAACAATCGCTGAACCCTTCACTTTCCTCACCTGTTTAGGTATAGTAGCAGAGCAATGCAATGCTTGCAGCTTTCTGAGAGCCCAGCCTTGCATGAGCACTGAACCGAGAATCTCCCACACTCGACCACAGCACGCAGCTCATGGGACTGCTCGCGTAGGTGGCTGGATTTTGTGCAGAGTGCCTCCACCGTAACCTTGCCTGGTTCTTCCCCAATCGTACCACAAGAAATAATGTGTCGTGCATCTAGTACGGCTTCGTCATCGATGGCACAACGCTTTTTTATCTCGAATATACTCTGATATTTGCACAATTGATACTTTCGGTATGGTAGGATCCATATGTGTTACTGTGAAGCAAGCTCAGACAGTATCCGACAATACAGTACGCGTATTGTTTGTCTGTCACGGAGCAGCCATCTTTAAATTGTTGTACTGCCATCTAGCGGCAGGTTGAACGGCGAATAGTAGTCAGTAATTAATAATCCTCAGGAAGGGTGATATACAACATCAAAACGTGCTTGCTGAAGGAAGGTAAAAATGTCCCCAGACGATACGGCCACATAGTCATTCTTTTGTAGCATACGCAAAGAAGTGTTGGTGTTTAGCCATCCTAAGATCTGGCGTCGTAGAGGTTCCAACAGTAAACAACCTACTAAAACATGATACACAGAAAGCAGATCAGAAAAGCGTGGGCATAAAGGCCAACCATCACTGGTCAGCATGTAATTATATTGCAAAGGTACGACCTATCCTCAATCGGCAGAGTGTTACTTCCTTTCTTCGCGGGATCCGGTGTGATGACTGCCACATTACTAGTGCTGGCTTTATAACAGTGAGCTTACTATGTTTGGAGTTCCAGGCTCGTTGCCATTCAGACTGTACATATGATAATATACAGGGATATAGATCTCCTGGAGGGAGAGGCAGTCGGACTTCACGGCCATTACTGATAGCGTGCTTGGCAGCTATATCGGCAGCTCCATTTCCAGCAAGTCCAACATGGCTGGGATCCAGCAGAATACGACATTTATGTCGATATCAGTTAGGGATTTGACGACGCGTAGAATCCTGTGGACAAGCCTGTTATACGGGTTGAAAGACTTAATTTCCCAAAGAATCAAGCAGTGAGTGAATACGACGTGATTTGTGGACTAGTAATCCTGGATATAATAAAGAGCTTGCAAAATGGCATAGAGTTCAGCAGTAAAAATCGACGCCTGATTCAATAAACAGGTGTATCCAATACCGCGTCGACCAACGCACGCGCATCCCACGCCAGAAGGGGACCTGGAGCCGTCGGTGTAGATGCGATACTCAGTACTCACGGTACTCAGTACAGTACTCACGGTACTGGTGACTTTTCCTAACGCCAGCATGCGAAATTCTTCGGAGTTCGCACTCCCCTTCTTTGAATAGGACAGAGTAAGGTCAGTCTGCACTGGGACAACCTGCCAAGGGGGGAATGTTGAGTGACAGCGCGTGCCACACAACTTGGTCTAATTTTGGTTGGTTATTGGTTTTACGACACATCGACCGTTGTTGAGTCATGAAGCGTCGCCAATTTCTCACGCCGATTGGTCGCGGGCGAAGAGTAGCGACAGGTAAGGCTCGAACCCACAATCTCTCGATTGTGAGACAGGCAACTTACCCCTAGACTACTCGTCCCTTTGGTCTAATTTTGTATTTACCGAAGGTCAAGGTCATACGCCAAGGAAAAGATAAGCCAAGATGATAACGGGATGACCGACTTTGGAGTGATGACCTTGAAAATATCCATTGATAGGCTGGATGTTTTCGGTTCTGTGCGAACATACATGCGCATCTCTCTCCCAGTAGTGTACGGCGTAACGCAGGAGGAGATTCATCAGTCTCAACCAATAAACTACCGGCCGGAGAAGTACGGAAAGCTCCAGTGGAAAAACGAAGGGCTGCATTGTGGATAACGTCTAGACGGCGTTTCGTTGCAACACACGCTCGGTCATAAATGAAACATACATAATCGATTTTAGAGCGTACGAGCGATCGGTACATAAGAAGCAAGATCGATCTGTCTGCCCAATACGATCATCTGGAGACAGTGCTCACCACCTGCAGTCTCTGCACACTTCTGCGCGAAATCGTTCAGGTGGGTGCTGTATATTAGTCGGCGGTCCATCCACACACCTAGAAACTTGGCAGCTGGCCTGAATGGGATATGGTGTTCGTTGAGTATAATCAAGAGATCGTTGCAAAAGCGTTTGCGGCGGAAGTGGACAGCGATGATTTTCGACGCGGACATGGGAACACCTGAAGCACAACAATGCGATAAGCGTGCTTGAGCGGAGATAAGAGCAAGGAGTGACAATATCGGAGGTGGCCCATTACACGACATATGAACAAGTGAAAGGGCCAAAATAGCATCAAATATTATGTATTTTGATGAAAATAATTGTGTGAGCGTTATCTGATGCGCGGAATCCAGCTGTGCAATTAAAAAAAAAATAGAAACATCAAGTCAACGATCAAAGAGTTATAGCCTCGAACATTTTTTAGATGTAAACTAACAAGGGTATCTTTTGAGGTCATTAGTACAACGCAGAACAATTCGAATTATGCAAAAGTATATGTTGTTGAACTCACAATAATCCACTTCATCTTTTGGGTATTTCGGAGTTTTCGTTTACGGGCTATTTGAAATCGTGACATCGACGTCGCGTGGCCTACTTTAACTTTTGGGACAGTCACAATGCGAGCTGAAAAAAGTGCAGAAATGAAGTGCGATATGTTATCTTTTGAAGCAAAAAAGGGGGGTTTTCCCATAAAACTATACATTTCTGTTCTAAGTTGGGCATGCATCGTTGTTTTAGCGTTAGTTTTTCGTGGTCTGTTTTAATACGTGTTTAGAACGGTATATTACTGAAATACAAGCATTTTGACGTTCAAGGCGCGTGATGGGATGAGAATGTTAGTAATCTGACCTTGAGTGTTGTGCTGTACAAGTGTTTCTAGCTCGTTGTGAGGTCAATGGTTAAACAGAAATGACAGAAATGTTTCCGAATTGTGGTGGGTGGCCCATTCCACGACAAATATAGCAGTGAAAGGGGACAAAATAACACCCTTCACTCCATATTTTGATGAAAATACTTATATAGGGTTAGTTTCTCTCTATAGTCCAGCTGCGTAATTTTGAGAAAGATCGGAGCAAAGGTTAAGGAGTTATAGCGTCAGACATTTTTCAGAGGTCACCAAAGTCTTTGGAGGCCTGGAACTCAATAAAGAGTAACACGAATTGCACGAAGCCATGCATCGCTGAACTCCTTATGATCCACTGTAACTGTCTTAATTTTGAAGTGTTTGTTCACGCGTTTTTGAAATCGTGGGTTTGTGACCTAGGATAACGTGGACTAGTTTGATCTTCGAGACAGCCACAATACAATTTTGGAAATGCAAAAGCGAGGAAAGGTGATTTATGAAATCCTTTATCGTCACTTGTAAGGAGAAAAGGAATATAAATGTTTTCACCTGATGTAATATATTGTTGTATCAATGTCAGCTCGTCAAAAATGTACGACCATATTTCACCGACAACACTGAATGGTATATAACGCCGCCAACCACTGTAATATCAACTTTCTGATGTTTTAAACTTCACATTCTGGAACCGAAAAGATGAACCTCGTTGACTGAGCAAGCGCATTCATCTTGAACTGTTTTGAGAACAAATTTGGCGCGGACGCATCTATTGATATACGCTGAGCCTGAAATGAATCGAATTAGATCATGAGCCGTCTACATCGGTGTAATAAAATAAAGTAACAAAATTACGAACAGAAGAGAACAGAATGACAGAAGTTACATGATACAATGCAATACAATGTGTTGCAGTACAGTATTATAACATAATGCAATGTAATGATCTACAGAGCTGCAGATCATACGATACCTTGTCAGAATCCTAGTTCAGACTGATGATCTGTCACTGCGATAATATCAATCAACACAATCTGTGTCAGCGCCCACAAACAGGTCTTACTTCACCCAGCTACCATTAACACCCGCCCCGCATCGGTAGACAGTTCATGAACTATTACGGTGTTGTGGGTCACCGGTGCGAACTTGTGATACCCCTGTGCTCCCTTCACCGTGATGCCGTTCGAGATGCGCTCGGTGAGGTGGGTCCTGACGTCTATTTCCTCTGTTTTTACACAAATATGAACTCCATGCAGATGACTAGCTTGTGCGACAGATACTTAAACATGCCCTCCGCCTTCAGTGTCTGGTTGTTAAGCGGGCGCCTGAGGCTCTCTTGAACCGCGGCACGCTCTCTGGGATAAGCAATTGCAGGAACGCATGCACCATGGCGGTGTTGTGCTTTGTGTCATCAGAGATACAGCAGTAGCTCTGATCGAACAGCACATCGCCCTCACACCAGTACACTACACACGGGTGCACCGTACACTGGGACGAATCCCAGTAGAAACCTTGAGCTGCATCCTGCACCACAAATGAATAATTTTCAGCGAAATCGCACTGGACAATCACTGCGCGTCTTCGCCCCAAGGCTCACTTCGCCGTAAGGTTACGTGACCTCAGGGCACGATGTCGCGATTTCAAATAGCCCGTAAACGAAAATTCCGAAATAGCCAAAAGATGCAGTGGATTATTGTGAGTTCACCGATATACGGATATACGCACAATTCGGATTATTCTTCATTGTGTTAAGGACCTAAAAAAACACCCTTGTTAGGTGACATCTCAGAAATGCCCGAGGCTATAACTCCTTGACCGTTGACCTGAGCTTTCTAAAAATGACACAGCTGGATTCGATGCGTCAGACAACCCACCCAATTAATTTCATCAAAATATAAAATATTGGGTGTCATGCTCTTGTCGATTTGTCATGGTGGTGGTGCTTGATTTGTGCTTTAGGGCGCGTGGACTCCGTTGGCCATTTTGCGCCCATAATGTAACCTGTCAATTATTATTAAATGAGGTGCCTAAGCTCATATCAGGGTGCTTATGATGGGCGGTATATCATGTCAAAACTTACTTTTTGCAGGAATATAAATATGTCCCCAGATGCAACGATCTGAGTCATCGGCCAGCATTTGTCGCAGTCACATCGATACTTCGAAGCCCAAGATAGCTGCGGCGTGCAGACGCCAGTCCCGGGCAGCCAACGAGTACGTGATATACTGTGAGTGGAGTGGCACAGCGTGGGCACAGGACGGTCACTTTCCGTCAGCAGATACCTGTGTGTAGCCAGTGCATGGTCGATCCGAAGACGGCACAGTGCAACCTCCTCTCTTCTTTGTGTGCGAAATGAGGACTTCCACGTTCCGAGTACTGGTTTTATTAGCTTGAGTTTGCTAGTTTCCGTGTTCCAAGTGCGTTGCCATTTTCGGTCAACAAGGGATGATATTGATGTCTCGAAGTCTCCAGGTGGACGGACCAGGCGCGTCCTGCGCTACCCGACTGCAGCCCTCTTCGCCACCAAGTCAGCAGCCTCGTTGCCAG
>JAOTOM010001090.1:20000-57597 GCA_034440615.1 Ashinkailepas kermadecensis
CTACCTAACTTTGTTGTACCTTTGTTGTAGTAATGGTCTTAGCGATGTTATACAATTCGTGTGATTATGTTGTGATCTACACCCGATACAGAAATAGCATATATTAATGATGTATTGCTTTAAATTTATTCTAGAACATAAAATCTACCCTTGCTTGTGTCACCGAACAATTGATAATTAATCCCCATGTGCACAGCATTGAAATAATTAGTGCCTTAGTCATTAACTGCATGATCTGCCTCTTAAATGCTGCATTGGTCAATTAGCGAGAAGTAAATATATCAGTATATTAAAGTAGGAGTGTACATTAATTAGTAGGTGTGTACATTTCCTATTTGGCAGTGGTAGAAGTCCATTATTGCGTTTTTCTTTAGATTAACAACAAGAATGAATTGTTTGTTGGAAGTGGGCAGAGAACTGTGCTAGAAAGATAGTTGTTTTCATTATCTGAATTAAACCAAGTTATATTCCGAAACCTATATTCTCATATGTGGTAACCAAACTTACCAGTTGGTATTTGAGCATCCTACTTGTGAGTTGTGGTGCAATTACTTACTGTTTGGGTCATGTGAGCATGTTAGGAATATCATGTATAGAGGCATAAACTTGTTTTGCATATATTTAGTATGCTTTTGTGGTATTCAGAAGCCGAAATCTTCTTATTTCAGCAGCATTGTGGACAAAAGCTATTTTGTTATTGAAAGTATAGTGGGAATTACAATTACTGATTGCTTCTAATGTATGCCAAACATTATGCCAGGTCGGCTTGCTCTATCTTGTTTCTGAGCCCACATGACCTGCAAGCAAAAAGCCACTGCAAAACCACCTATTGCTTTCAGGAATCCAGGGCAGGGTGGATCCAGGAATTTTGAGCAGGGCATACTTGTCTGGAGGGGCACCACTGATGTGGATGCTTTTATGTGGGGGTGAGGGTGCACTCAAAGAAGACACATCAGCACATTGAGCTACCAAGATGTCAATTGTAAACCATAACATCAATTAACTGACAACTTCACTTTGTTCATAGATACAGAAGACGAAGATTAGGTTAGGATGATTCTGCATTCAAACTTTAGTCTGTTTCCCCGGTCTGTTCTGAAAGCAGAGGATAGCAGCTCAGAACAAATTATAAATGCAATACCTCAAGCAATTTTAACAGCAATAATCTGTTTATTTATTGATATATTTATTTCACAATACATGCCCTCACGTACAGTCGCTATTATGGACATTTTGTTTGTGATGTTTGAGTTTGTGCATACTTGTGGTGCATAGAGACACAGCAACCAACACAAGCAAACATTTAGAAATGGACAACCTGTGCCATATTTGAGTAATTAGAGACAGGAGTGAATGGGCACATCATCTTAGTCATATTCAGTAATGTGTTTCTACACAACATTTACATAAATATGCAACTTGAATTGCATGTATAAGGTTGTCATCTCCCCAAGAAATGAAGGCTTAATTCACTGCTGTCACATCAGAAAACACCAGAAGATAACATATTTTTACCAATAATTCGTGCAGGAGCTTCCTATGTATGCATTCTAACAGTGTTCTCCACTTCATTTTGTGCTTGGTGTCCAATGTATGGCAAAAATCCAGGGATGAGGAAAAAATGTAAAATGGAGGTACTAAGATTTACATTTTGGGAAAATGAAATGTTGAATCCCAACTAAAGGTATAATTTCCTTGAAGGAGGTAACTAATTTCATGTGTGAATAAAAACATAGGCAAACATTTTTGGGATGCAATATCTAGAACTAAGACAAATTATATGCATCCTGCATGACCCATTCCCTGGCATGCACACAATTGACAAGTACCTTGGTACAAGGATGTACAAAAGATATGGGAATCAATGTAAGAAAAAGCTGTGTTAGGTGTCAATTTGCACCCGACTTCAGGAATTTGATAACCAAGCACACCAAAACTGCTAGCATGGCATGGATGCAGCTAGTACTGAAGATGCATGGGATGTTAAGGAAGGATCTTTCCACTCAGCACCCTGGTATTTATATAGAGGAAGCCACTGAGCACAAATTCTTAGAAAACAAATTATGTACTGAACTTCTTGAGGCCTACCTAGCAATTTCTTCCCCTAGCATTTCTTCACAAAATCACATATAGGCATGATATTCACTAAAGAACAGTGAATTTCTTTATGAATATTCACTAACTTAGTCAGAAACATATTACATGGTTGATAAGAATAATATACTTTATCTGGGATGACCCTTTCTGGGACAATTAATGATCTTTCAGAGCTCCTGGCAGTACCAGCATCAGATGGTATATTCCTGATACCATATGATGACAGAGCCATGGTATTCCAATACATCTGATGACAGAGCAGCTGGGAGCTCCGATAGCTCACATTTTTTTTTGTCAAAAAGGGCCATCCCAGATAATGTGCATCAATATATTCACCATTTGAACTAATGGCATTTACTGTTGATAGAGCATAAAAGCTGACTGTTGTGGTGACATCATGATGCAATTTTGATCCTTGAATGGTACAACTAAAGTATTTGTCATATAACGACAATATTTATGTTAATATATATATATATATATATATATATATATATATATATATATATATATATATAAATAAATATGTAAATTAAATACATATTGAACATTCTTTTTTACATCGTGCAGCATTATTGGGTCATGCCATGTACTGTCTCATTCAGACAGGTTCCAATTCCTGACTGAAGTTTCTTATAAGTTCCTTGGTTCTAAGCCATGTTCTAGTGCTTTGTCTTCACAAATTTCTATAATAATAACACCAGCATGTGATGCTTATTTTGTGATTACTACGTCATGGTGAGTTGTGATAAGTATGACTAGCAGAACCTTAACCACTACTGATGTTTTAGAGGCAAAGGTTTTAGTCTATCTGACATCAGTATATTTTACATGGTCTAATATTCAAAGATTTTAGATGATCAAACATTTGTAGGTTTTAGCAATCAAACAATTGTTGGTTTTTAGCCATCCAGCGTCCATAGCTGTTAGGCAATCCAATATCGGTATGTCTTAGGTGATCAAACATCAGGTTAGGTTTGGTTATTTTTGTTGTAATTTTGCATTATTGTTCATTGCATATTACCTCACCTATACCCATTTTCCAAACACATCCTATATTTTGTTTGGGGAGGGGGAATGACATGTATCTGCAATGGCAAGAAACATTCTTCCAGTGTTTTTGAATGTTATTAGTGTGAATTTGCTGTTCTTTTCTTTGTGAAATGAATACTTAATTGCATATGCAAACTTGAATGGCTAATATCTTCAGAAGTTGTCATTTCCAAATAAATGAACGTCAGACCCATTTGAATCACAAAAAACATCAGTAACCTATGTTTGATCAAAAAGTTGCCTAGCAACTTCTATATATATATCAGGCACCCTTAAAAACATCGATAGTCACATTGGTACAAACAATGAAATTGTCAGTATTGCTGCAGTTCTACTTGCACAATAACTGGCAAGAATTGTACCGTTCTTGGTTTTTCTGCAATGGGTCACTTACCTGATAACCTTCAGCCAATTTCTTTTCGTCTTTACATCCCAAGGGAACGTGAAATAACGACATCTACTGGTCTTGTGCTGGTGATTTCACTGTGATTCAAAACAATGAGGCATTTATAAGATTAATAAATAACGAATAAACAATCTACATGAGAATAAGAAGCATACGGAAACATTACGCTTCTTGGTACATGTACAAAAGTTACAAACGTACTACAGTACTGCAAACGCCGTAAGAACAGTAGTAATGTCAATGCTAAACGCACATGCGCCAGATTATCGTATAAAAAACGACATTGATGTTTGTTTTTAATTAAAATGAGTGTGAAGTGTTCCTGATAAAAAAGTGGCAGGTTAGGAACTTTAA
The DNA here is from genome assembly GCA_034440615.1 of Ashinkailepas kermadecensis. Classification (NCBI taxonomy): domain Eukaryota; kingdom Metazoa; phylum Arthropoda; class Thecostraca; family Neolepadidae; genus Ashinkailepas; species Ashinkailepas kermadecensis. Next base: position 23,911 of record JAOTOM010001090.1, read on the forward strand.
ATAAATAGCCAAAAGATACAGCAATCAATTTGTAACCAAGACCAGTAATAACATGTTGAACTTCATCATTAGTATTAATGTAATGGACCATCTACAAAAGGACATTTTCTCGACCATGTTAAGTCAATCGGTTTTCACGGTTGCGGACTCGGCGACAACCGCAATCAGCTGTTGCGAACCTGGTTTCCCTCCCCTCCCCCGGGGAGCGGAGAGCACCCCTCCCCCCACACGCGCGCCCACGTGCACACGCACACACGAACACACACACACATACACACACACGCACGCACGCACGCGCGCGCGCCACACACACACACACACACACACACACACACACCACACACACACACACACACACACACACACACACACACACACACACACACACACACACACACACACACACACACACACACACACACACACACACACACACACACACACACACACACACACACACACACACACACACACACACACACACACATGCTGTTCCTTAAGATCAGAGGTCGTTGACGGGCGTCTGTTGAATGCAAATGCGGTCCAAAATGTCCTGGTCAGGTCGAACTGTACCTAATGCCAACCAGATGTTCTGGTCAGGTCGAACAACAAACTGTACCTAATGCCAAAACACTTGTACTGGAAAACGCCACGATACCAATAACAGCTGAACACAATGTGCTCGCAATGGTGTACTCAGAATTGAAGATAATTATAGACTGCAATATTCCATATAACTCGGACGTGTTCGTGGATTCTCTCGTCCCGGTCACTCTGTTCACCTCCATCCCTCCGTCCATCCCCCTGGATCCGTTCTGGTTTGAATGACCATTCAGGTAAATGTGAAATTCATGAACCAGCGTAGCTACTGGCTATTTACCCTCTCGTTGGCCCAACGCTTATTGGCGGTGATCAGCAGGCAATCTATGGACAGTAATCACGCATCACACGATGCAATCATACTGCAGCCGACTGATCCGTACTCAATGTCATTTCCGAGGGCTCATTTATCACGCAATATTCACGCGCTTCCCGTCCCCAGTAGCCGATGTTCAAAGGCTGATCCAATCAGGCGGTTGGGGGATAGAAAAAGACCGCCAGTTTGAAACACTCATGATATTTCGATAGCTTTGAACGGCTTGAGGATAAAGCAATATTTATCACAGTAAATGGTGACGGTTTTACCGCAAATCGTGAATAAAGACCCAATTGGCTTAAAATCAGGCCACCCGAGGGAGGCGAGGGGACGACCCGGTTGGGTCCCACCTCCACTGGATGTCCAGGACGGACGCCGCGTGTCCGATCTACCTGCCCTAAAGACCTGCCCTATAGACCTGCCCTAAAGACCTGCCCTAGAGACCTACCCTTAAAAACCTGCCCTCGGAACCTGCTCTCGACACCTGCCCTCGAGACCTGCCCTCCAGACCTACCATCGAGACCTGTTTGTTTGTGTGTTTATTGGGTGGTTCTCGACGAACTTTATGCACTATCTCTGCTAATGGCGCCGCCCACACTGCTTCGCCGGTCGGCCGCGATATTGGGAAATGTCCCGAGTGGTGCGAGTATTGAACCCGGGACCTTTGGTACCCAGAGCTTAACACCGCACCCACTCGGTCATCCCCGCCCCCTGAAAACCTGCCCTCAAGATCTGCCCTCGACTCCTGACTCGAGACTTGCCATCGAGACCTGCCATCGAGACCTGCCCTCAAGACCTTCCATCGACACCTGCCCTCGAGACCTGTCCTGTGCCTCGCAGTTCACCCAGCGCCGGTCATCAGTCATCTGTTAACGTCACGTTCACATCTGACATCTGATGACGCTTGGGGCGCCGTCGCCACGCGCCGTCGACAGGGCTGGTAGCCGTGGGCACTCGGTGGACACTGCAGGGGAGACTGGACAGCAGGGGTCACACCTGCCGGCTTCACGTCAACGTGACACGTCGTCACGGGCGATACACCTGCTGGCACCACGCCAACGTGACACGTCGTCACGGGCGATACACCTGCCGGCTTCACGTCAACGTGACACGTCGTCACGGGAGACACACCTGCTGGCGCCACGCCAACGTGACACGTCGTCACGGGCGACACCTGCGGGCGCCACGCCAGCGTGACACGTCGTCACGGGCGACACACCTGCGGGCGCCACGCCAAGCGTGACACGTCGTCACGGGCGACACACCTGCGGGCGCCACGCCAGCGTGACACGTCGTCACGGGCGACACACCTGCGGGCGCCACGCCAGCGTGACACGTCGTCACGGGCGACACACCTGCGGGCGCCACGCCAACGTGACACGTCGCACGGGCAACCACGTGAAGTGTACGGGCGACACACCTGCGGGCGCCACGCCAACGTGACACGTCGTCACGGGCGACACACCTGCGGGCGCACGCCAACGTGTGGCGACACCCTTGGCGCCACGTCAACATGACACGTCATTACGGGCGACACACCTGCTGGCGCCACGTCAACGTGACACGTCGTCACGGGCGACACACCTGCTGGCGCCACGCCAACGTGACGTCGTCACGGGCGACACACCTGCTGGCGCCACGCCAACGTGATACGTCGTCACGGGCGACACACCTGCGGACGCCACGCTAACGTGACACGTCGTCACGGGCGACACACTTGCTGGCGCCACGCCAACGTGACACGTCGTCACGGGCGACACACCTGCGGGCGCCACGCCAACGTGACACATCATCACGGGCGACACACCTTCTGGCGCCACGTCAACATGACACGTCATTACGGGCGACACACCTGCTGGCGCCACGTCAACATGACACGTCGTCACGGGCGACACACCTTCTGGCGCCACGTCAACATGACACGTCATTACGGGCGACACACCTGCTGGCGCCACGTCAACGTGACACGTCATCACGGGCGACACACCTGCGGGCGCCACGTCAACGTGACACGTCGTCACGGGCGACACACCTGCTGGCGCCACGTCAACGTGACACGTCGTCGCGGGCGACACACCTGCGGGCGCCACGTCAACGTGACACGTCGTCACGGGCGACACACGGAACGTCGACGATACCGGACGGTTCGCGAACGTGGGTGGCCAGAGGAAGGACAGGGCCCTGGAGAGCAAGCGGCACGAATGGCGGCGAGAGGTAGGCGGAGCAACACCTTCACACAGTTCAAATACCCGACCAGCCGACATCGCTAGAGCCCAGGTCAAGCTGACAAGAGACCAAGCACATGCGATGGATAAGCCCCCGAGGGAGCGATATATCAAATACACGGACACAGAGATAGGTTAAGACCCAGGTAAATGACACGCTGGGTTGGTACCAGCACGGACCTAGCCTGGTTATGTGACAACCAACGGTGCGCAGGCGGGCGGGATGACCAGAACAAAAGTCACCTTAATTCAGACATCCCGTAGGATGTCTAGGATGTCTCTATCGAACGCAGCTGAGCTGCAAGGCTGCAAGCGAACGATGTTCAAGTGAGTTCACCCGGCGCATACTGAGTCGATGCGGTCCAGGCACGTGTCTCGTAATAAGCATAGAAGTACGACAATGTGCTATAAATGACAGGAATTTAACGGAATGTGATGTGACCCAGCCGACCAGTTTGGAAGTTCACGACAAGCTGCATGCAACAGAGTAATGAAAATCACAAGCTGTTCTGTTCCGTATGTCCTGCGTCATGCGTTTCAACGATTGCACTAAAAACAATGCAAAAGCGACATCGAATACAAACACAAAACGCGAAATGAAATGCTGCTGGTATTGCCGATCAACAACGTGCTTGGTGTTCGCTGCAGAATATTGTCAACACTTACCAAGGTTGGTCACGTTGCAAAACAAAAACATCGTGCTTGTCTGATGTTCCACCCTGTGATACTCTATTATTAACTGAAAAAACATGGCGGTGACCTTCATCACAGCAGCCGTGACGTCGACTGACCAGCCAATCAGCGAGCGTCGAGCGACCTCCGGAAAACAACAATACCGAGCGTGGAGCGGCCTCCGGGAAACAACAATACCGAGCGTCGAGCGACCTCCGGGAAACAACAATACCGAGCGTCGAGCGACCTCCGGAAAACAACAACATCGAGCGTCGAACGACCTCCGGAAAACAACAATTCCGAGCGTCGAGCGACCTCCGGGAAACAACAATACCGAGCGACGAGCGACCTCCGGGAAACAACAACATCGAGCGTCGAGCGACCTCCGGGAAACAACAATACCGAGCGTCGAGCGACCTCCGGGAAACAACAATACCGAGCGTCGAGCGACCTCCGGGAAACAACAACATCGAGCGTCGAGCGACCTCCGGGAAACAACGATACCGACCGTCGAGCGACCTCCGGGAAACAACGATACCGAGCGTCGAGCGACCTCCGGGAAACAACGATACCGAGCGTCGAGCGACCTCCGGGGAAAACAACGATACCGAGCGTCGAGCGACCTCCGGGAAACAACGATACCGAGCGTCGAGCGACCTTCGGGAAACAACGATACCGAGCAGGCGTGGAGACATGTAAATGTAGACCAGCTGACTTAACCTAACCTACGGCTTCACCCAGCATTACATCTCATCTTACTCCCCATCCCTACGACTGAAATACATAGGTGACCAACACAGTGCTGCTATGAGGTTCTAACAAAATACAAAGGGTACGAAAAGATAGAGTTCTTCCACTGCACGAAAGCTCGGAAACCTGGAATCACATTTGTCTACTCGTAAGAAAACGGCAGAAAAAATCGTACAAATTAAGAAAAAGGAAAATGACAAAATGACTCAAGATGAAATTACCGGTTAGACGACTTTAATAGCATATGTTCTACTTTGTTATGCATTTTCATACGACCTCCTCACGAACGCGAGAAGCAACGAGAATAGACCGCCAAGCGTCAGAAACCTTTGCATTAAGCGCAGTGAGGAAATCGTAGGAAATGCTGTTTATGTAATGGAAGCAAACAGGCAAATAATGATCGCTTAGACACTTATGAGTCATCACTGCTTTGCGACCAAACTATCAGACAATTGGGGAGGAAATTTACTGCCCCTGGCCGATCTCGTTTTAGTGCATATTTGGAGCATGCTGACAATGCGTTCAATTTTCATTTGGCAACTTACAGTATGTGATCCACTGCCCTGCCAGGCGTCTCTGCCGACAACGGGCGGTCAGAGCTGATTTCTTCAAGATCACTTGGTAAACTAGACTTCCTTTTGTTTTTGTAATACATGCCGGCGGATCCGGGTGGGTGCCCGAAGCTCAAACTCGAAACAGAAACTCAGAGTCAAAATCATCAAAGATCAAACTCAGAATCATCGAAGCTCGAACTCACAGTCGTTAGGCGTCACTTGACTCCCAGCTACCACATTGGTAAACCGATTGGTGCTGCTCAGCTACGGGCAAGGGCACCATCCAACTGCAACGGACGGCGGCGCGCAGCGCTTTGCAATCTGACCGAGTTCAGCTGGTTGAACCAGTGTCTATTTATTTTTAGGCTTAAGAGGCTTGGAACAACCCTCACCACCACATCTGCGGCACACCCAGACAACCTGATAGCCACTCAGACAACCTGATGGCAACTCAGATGTCGCAACCGCGCAAAAGAGCTTAGCGTCGAAATTGATAAAGGTTAAAGCGCAGCAGCGGCAGCCGGCGTCAGTCGCGTCCTACCTTGGGGGGTGATACAAACCCCCCTCTACTCTCCAAACTAAGCGTCGCATGAAAACGAAAGAGGTATCATCGGAAAGGGTTTGATGAGTAGGGCGAGAAACCACCCCCAAAATGTTATCCACAAAAAGTGATGTCACTATGTCACTAAGTGACTAGGTTTTCACGACTTACATCATGTTTTTGGCTCTGGAGTTCATTTCGGGGAGATTTGGAAAACAAAAACTATATGGAATCCGAAAAGGAAGGCGAAATCGACCATGCCCCTACAAATTTTGCCAACCCAAAAATCTTTTCTTTTTTTAAATTTCCAAATGTTGAGTTTTCAATTTTCTTTTATTTGTATTTTTCTAATGGATAGAGCGGACCGAAAAATGTTTTTCTAGTCAACTTGCTCCCATAAAAAATGCTTACCTTGACCAGAATCTTCGATTTTAGCCCTAATGGGCAAATATGCAAAACTAGTAAGTAATACAAAATGGGAAAAAATCAAACATTCCTCTGATGCGTTTGGTTTCATCCCTAAGGATAAGCAAACGCTGGAAGTGTCATTAAAATATCCTTATCCGTTAAAGCGTGACGACTGGTTGAACTTTCCTGGAGGTGACCTCACTTGACCTTGACTAGCTCGTTGACCCTAGATGACCTGATTTCAAAATTTTCACACAACATGCCAAATTGATATGGGAAAAGATATGTCAAATTTGGGCGCGCTGCCGCGCACCGTTCTTTCACTATCCGCGGAAAATATAAAGGGGGGGCGCATATCAACCCCCCACCCCCGAGACGGCGCGGGTTAATGTTTCGTGGCTTGGTGAAGTGGCTACGTGCTGGTCACATAGTGATCACGCGACGCAGCTTCATGCTTGGTGCAGCTTGGCGAAGTGGTCAAGTGCTGGTCACATGATGATCACGTGACGCAGCGTAGTGCTTGGTGAAACTTGGTGAAGTGCTCACGATGAATGCATGATGTAAAAGGATAGTTGAGGCTGTGCAGTAGATATATAATATTCCAACGGAATGTGAAGGGCATGAATGGTACCGGGTATCTTGGTAGCATATAATTTGTGTAGAAATCTCCATTACAAACGCTTCACTCGTGGAGCTTTAAATGGCTAGTAGCAGCGATGTCGCGCCATGAATATAATGAAGAAATTATAGTTGACACTAAACTGACATCTTATACTTTGAGTGGGGAACTAAATGTGCTGCGCATGAATATTACGATTGAGAGTTAAAGAATTTGACGGGGAGTTTTGAGGATACCTATACCATAATATTGCGATATGTTTTAACCTGTTAGTGCATAGGAATTAATCGTCACGTCATTGAATGCGAAGGACGAACGGGAGTGACCCACCCCAAAGGGTCTGTACGACACACCATCGAGAAGTTGCCCACCCCCAAGGGTCTGTAAGGTGCACCATCGAGAAGTGACCCACCCTCGAAGGTCCGTACGATGCACCATTGAGAAGTGACCCTCTCTCAAGTATCTGTATGGTGCACCATCGAGAAGTGACCCACCCTCAAGGGTCTGTACAGTGCACCATCGAGAAGTTACCCACCCTCGAAGGTCCGTACGATGCACCATTGAGAAGTGACCCACACTCGGGGGTCTGTACGGTGCACCACTTCTCGATGGTGCACTGTATCACTTCTCCGCCCTCAAGTGATCCGCCCTCAAGGGTCTGTACAGTGCACCATCGAGAAGTGACTCACCCTGAAGGATCTGTACGGTGCACCATCGAGAAGTGACCCACCCTCAAGGATTTATACGGTGCACCATCGAGAAGTGACCCACCCTCAAGGGTCTGTACAGTGCACCATCGAGAAGTGACCCACCCTCGAAGGTACGTACGATGCACCATTGAGAAGTGACCCACGCTCAAGGGTCTGTGTGGTGCACCATCGATAGGTGACCCACCCTCAAGGGTCTGTACAGTGCACCATCGAGAAGTGACCCACCCTCAAGGGTCTGTACAGTGCACCATCGAGAAGTGACCCACCCTCGAAGGTACGTACGATGCACCATTGAGAAGTGACCCACGCTCAAGGGTCTGTGTGGTGCACCATCGATAGGTGACCCACCCTCAAGGGTCTGTACAGTGCACCATCGAGAAGTGACCCACCCTCAAGGATTTGTACAGTGCACCATCGAGAACTGACCCACCCTCAAGTATTTGTACGGGGCACCATCGAGAAGTGACCCACCCTCAAGGGTCTGCACGGTGCACCATCGATAAGTGACCCACCCTCACGGATGTATACGGTACACCATCGAGAAGTGACCCACCATCAAGGGTGTGTACGGTGCACCATCGATAAATGACCCACCCTCAAGGGTCTGTACAGTGCACCATCGAGAAGTGACCCACCCTCAAGGATTTGTACGGTGCACCATCGAGAAGTGACCCACCCTCAAGGGTATGCACGGTGCACCATCGAGAAGCGACCCACCCTCAAGGGTCTGTGCAAAGCACCATCGAGAAGTGACCCACCTTAAGGGTGTGTACGGTGTACCATCGAGAAGTGACCCATCCCCAAGGATATGTGCGGTGCACCATCGAGAAGTTACTCACTTTCAAGGATCTGTATGGTGCACGATGGTGAATGGTGATTTCTTGAATTCGGTTCACGTGTATCAGATTACACCTCCTTGCGCCTGATTTTAGGAACGTTGCACACGTTTCAGCAATATGGCCGCCAATTTCGAAAACCTGACATGATGAGTTCGTTCTGTGTTGTTGCGAACGTTTTCAGTCTGCTTACATGGACATTTTGTAAACGCTGCCACCTAGATTGAAATAAGTGCATGATGTGTCCTCAGGTAGCCGGTGGTATGAAAGGGCACATATGTGAAATTATTCGGATCTTAGCGGTTTTGGTGCCGATGTGTGATACGACCCTTGTGTACTATAGTGCATATAGTGCATCATATGTATTGTATTAAATGAATCAACTGTAGATGTGTGCCATGTCCAGGTCGGCACATTAAGTGAATCAACTGTAGATGTGTGCCATGTCCAGGTCGGCACATTAAGTGAATCAACTGTAGATGTGTGCCATGTCCAGGTCGGCACATTAAGTGAATCACCTGTAGATGTGTGCCATGTCCAGGTCGGCACATTAAGTGAATCACCTGTAGATGTGTGTCATGTCCAGGTCGGCACATTAAGTGAATCAACTGTAGATGTGTGCCATGTCCAGGTCGGCACATTAAGTGAATCAACTGTAGATGTGTGCCATGTCCAGGCCGGCACATTAAGTGAATCAACTGTAGATGTGTGCCATATCCAGGTCGGCACATTAAGTGAATCAACTGTAGATGTGTGCCATGTCCAGGTTGGCATCCAAGTTGGTTGGAAGACAGAAGACACATAACAGTTAGGTGATTGCATATGTGTTTAAATACTATTATTTCTAACACTTTAGAAAGGAATGACATGATACCAATCGGCCGATACTTTGTTGGATTAGAGGTGAACGTTCGTTTTTGAATGTTGCATGAATGTTTGATTGCTGTGAAATATAATGCTGCGTTGCTGTGTTCAGGTAAATGTTGAATAATTTGGTAACTGGTGTGTGCATTAGAAGTGCTGAAGTTTCACAATTCTAGGTGGGAGTTCTTCTGGACCAAGACTCGCTTGAATTAAGAGAGTTGAGAATCAAGCACGTCACGCTCGATATAATTATATGGACTAATATGAGTGCTCGCCTACCGGGGTTGATGCCTAGAACTGGATGGCCATCATCGTTTATGTGTGATTATGTTGCAATATGATCGTTCAACAAGGATATATGACTGAAAGATATATGACTGTTGTTGGAGGAAGTACGGAATGGATCTACCCAGATGAGTCACTGCAGCCGCAAGTCGCAAAGCACTCACACCTAGATAACATCAGGATTAAGGTTTGGGGAAGGTAGGATCGGAAGCATAGTGGACTTAAATTAAGCAATGTAACACAAGATCATGATGGGCAATGCAGTAGTAGGTTCATCGTGTCTCTTCGCCTGTCTTCCATCTATTTAATCCAGCCGAAGCTGACTTTCATTATTTGAAAAATGGCCATGGTTGAAATATTCATCTTCAATCGGGTAGGTTTCACAGTTCACAATATTTATCGAGACCAGCGCGAGGAAACAAAATCAAAATCAAATGCCCTTCTTGCATACTGTTTTCGGGACAACGTTTTATACCAAGGCCTATCGGTTTTATACCATATACCAAGGCCTATCGAGTCACCATATCCCAAGGCAAGGCCTATCGAGTCAGGTTGGACAATAGCGTCAGCTGCTGGGGTGTCGTTTAGCTACATATATGACGCTTGTGACGATTGCGATCGATATCAGTTTGTATCTGTGCGCGCACAAATTGAACCAATTACAGTGCAGCATTTGTGTGACAATTGCTAAATAGTTTTCGCCAAAGCGTCTTCGAAATTCATCGGTCAATCGGTGAGTTTGCTTCAAGCAAATTTACCGGTTGAAAATGATATAGGGCGCACGTACTGCCACGCCAGCCAAGCTCCCGTGAGAGGGATTTGCTACGTGAATATAAATAGAGCTGTGTTGTTAGTTGCGTTTCACTAAAGCTATTATTTCTATTGTCAATAATTATGCACTGGTGAACTTGGCGCGCGCACAGATACAAAACTCATATAGATCACAATCGCCACATGCGTCATATATGTAGCTAAACGACACCCCAGCAGCTGATTGCCCAGCTGATCTGATCTGCTGATGCCAAGGCTAGGCCTATCGAGGCAGGTTGGATAAAAACGTCGGCTGCCGGGGTATCATTTAGCGACATTTATGACGCATTTGGCGATTGTGACTGATATCAGTTTTGATCTGTGCGTGCGCCAATTTATGAAATTACGGTGCAGCATTTTGGTGACAATGGCCAGAATAGCTTTCATTGAAGCAGCTTCAAAATCCATCGATCAATCGCCAACTTGCTTCAGCCAACTTCACCCGTTGAAAATGATACAGGCGCACATGCTGCCCCGCCAGACAAGCTACCCAAGAAGGAATTTCACATGTGACTATAGATACAGAGCTGTGACATATACAGCTGTGTTCGACGAAAGTTATTCTTGCAATTGTCACAAATATTCTGTATTGTAATTGAGTAACAAATATTTGGCGCGCACACATATAAAACAACTGCTATCGATCACAATTACAATAAGCGTCATATATGTAGCTAAACGAACCCCAGCAGCTGATTGCTATTGTGCAGTCCTGCCATATCCATTCTTCATGAACCAGATAATATTTTAACTTTGAAATAATCAGCCTCATGTACTATGTTCAGTTGAAATCAATAGACAAATGGAAATATCTGTGTTTGATGAATCTTAGAAGCCCTTAAGGCAAAATTTTGTTTGTCTTGATTTCATGATCTGTCATAATGCTCTCATCTGCATCAATTATTGGAGGCATGCTCTAACCGCTCGTTCGTCCCATCATTTCGTTTAATATGTTGTGGTGCTTAAAGGGAGCATGGTTATGTCGAAGTAAAGTGTACTTTTCTACGTGGATTTTCTTCCTTGGTTCGCCGTCTCAAGCCAGTCGCAAAATTTATCTGCGTCTTCAGTCGTTGCCAGTCTACTTCCCGTTATCGCTGTCGTGCTTGTCTCAAAAGTCGATTCCGTTTCCGAATTATTTCTGTGAGATGGCGTGTTATCCAACATTTGCTCCGTCGTCTCGTGCATACTTCCCTATTCGGAATAACAGCTTTGGCTGCGGTTGGAATGGATGACGTGAATTCTATCCCAGCTCTTTTCACGTTTCTAGATAGTATCGCTGCCCAATCTGTATTTCGGGCGGAGTGAATGAGTGAGTGAAGCGAGCCAACGAGCGCAGTGTTACAGACGAGACCAATTCATCCTCGCTCCTGTTTGTTTGTTTGCATGGGCTTCAACATTTTCCAATTGATTCAGGACTCTGAGTATGTAAAACTACATGTCAATAGATGTCGCGAAATGATGCATTGTTTAGGTCAAGTTAGAATGCACCAATGCTCCTAGCTTTTTTTAATAAATAAATATAATCTGAGTTCTTGCTGGGGTGCCTTTATGAACCAGGGTCCTATTGCTAAGCACAGCCTGTTGCGTGAACCCTGGCCCCACCACCCGATCCATGAATTCCAGTTCAGCGACATAATTGTTGACCGAAAGTTTAACGTGCCGTCAATGCACCGACACGGCCTTCCGGAAGCTTGCCCCCGGCCTTATCGGGCCAGCTGCCAACTGACCATCCCAGCCGGGGGCTAAATGCGAGCGTGCCAAGCGACTCGAACCCTGTGTTGCCAGGACAGGGGAGACCAGTGCAGGCCAGCGCTCCAGCCAACTGAGCTACCGGGGAAAAGATATGAGGGAGAGATAGTTATTGAGATGTAAGACAAAATATGCAAGACATTGATATGTAGGGCTTTCGATTTGATCTGTTTCATTTCTTTGGATAATTGTTAGTTAATCGTTGTTGGATAATCGTCGTTGGATAATCCTCACAAACCAGATAGGAACGACCTTTTTCTGGATCGATTGTGTGTGTGTGTGTGTGAGAGAGTTTGGCCAGCCTGCCACCGTGTTGGTGATGTCGGCTGTTTTCATTGGTGTGTAGAGGAGTAAATGTAGTGGTGGGTTAGAGTGTGACGAACATCGTAGTCGGGGAGTAAAAGGAATAGGATGGGTAAAGTTGACTTGTTGACAGGTGCCGGAGTTGAGGCCGTCTTGAAGTTCACAGTGTAGAACTGGGTAGAGCTGAGTTGAGCTGTCTTGGAGATGAGGCGGTAGGCTGTTCAGAGGTTGAAGATAGTGCAGTAGTGAAGAGTGAAGTGAAGAGTTGCCGGTCGGGGCGGTGCTGATTTGGGTATGGGGTGTAGAGGGGGGATGGGATTGGGGCATCGCCGTAATGTATAAATAAACATTGCATTATATGCGTAATATATAAACATTGCAAGAAAGCATAACACTTTGGGGACAATGTTTTTTCTCTTTTTTTCTCTGAATATATATACTTATACTTATATATATATATATATATATTTGGTATTTTTTCAGGTTTTCTTTTTAAACCATGTCTTTTTCTTTCTTTTTTTCTATTTTTCCCCATTCACAGTTGTTCCAGTGTGCGTGTAATAGAGAGAAAGTCGAAGATCTGTTCGTGTAATGTTGGATGTTCATCGTTGAGAAGAGTGATGAGGTTTAGTGGGATGTTGTTTGTGGTGCAGTAGTTTATGATACGTTGTCTTTGGCTGGTGTATTTGGTGCAGTATATGAGAATGTGCTTGATTGCAGGTGTTCGGTGACATGTTGTGCATTGTGGTCGTGGACGGTTTAGAAGGAGGTAAGAGTGTGTGAGTGCTGTGTGTCCGATGCGTAGTTGTGTCAGTATCCTTTCTTTGAATCCGGTGTTTTGATTGATGGTGTGCCAGTCAGATGGTGTGTCGTCTATAGCTAAAAAGCATACGTTTGGATTTGTGTGGCGCGATGTGTAGATTTAGTAAGGCGAGTTTGTTGTGTAGATCTGTTAGTGCGTTTTGTAGGATTGCTAAGGAGTGGGTTGGTGCTTCGTATGATGCCCATAGTACGATGTCATCTGCACAGAGTGCAATTTTGATCGGAAAGTTGTCGGGGATGACTGAATTGAGACCGATAATAAAGAGCAGGTGGCTGAGAACTGAACCTTGCATCAGACCGGTTGTGGGGAATTTAATGTATGAAGTGTGTGGCCCAATTTTGACTTGAAATGATCGTTTTAGTAGGTAGAAATTGAGGTAGTGTAGTAGTCTGCCCTGTATGTCTATGTTGTATAAGTGTTGTAGTAGTGCTGTTATGTTTATGTTGTCATATGCTTGTTTTAAGTCCAGGAAGACGGCGACAGTGGAGTGCTTCTTTGCCGCCGCTTCCTGGATGTGTGTGATGAGGTAGATGAGATTATCTAGACATGATCTCTTAGGAAGGAAGCCTGATTGAATAGGATCAATTAATTTTTGTCTGAATTTATGAAAACAGCTGGTTAGCGCGATAGGGCGGTAAGAGTCGCATAAAGTTGAGTCAGTGTTTGGTTTGGGAATAGGTATAAGAAGAGCGCGTAGCCATGATTGTGGGTATGTATGTGTTGCACAGGCAGTGGTGTATGTGTTTAGAAGTGCGTGTAATGCTTGTGTTTGGAGGTGTTTGAAAAAGAGTAGTGTATGTTGGCTGGACCTACGCGTGTGTTTCCTGTCTGTGCAATTGCTCGTTGTGATTATATGAGTGTAAACCTAGTGTTGTAAAGATGTGGTGTGGGTCTGTGATGGTGTTGTTGTTGTGTCTGAGTATGATGGCTTTCATTGGGGGTCTTTGTCGGTGCTGGAATGTTTTCAGGAGTGTCCAAAGTTCGCCGAGAGGGGTGAATCTATTACATTCATTGCAAAATTTAGTCCAAGAATTCTTTTAGCGAGTTTATGGTTCGTTTACAGAGTGCTTTGAGTTGTGTGTATGTTGTGAATGTTTCCGGTGTGCGGTGTCGTTTGTATCTGTGTCGTGCGTGGTTCCTCGCGTGGATTGCCCGGTGGCACTCGTCGTTCCACCAGGGAGCCGCGAGAGGTTTGTGTTGGTGGCGTGGTTTTGTTTGTGGTATGTGTTGGTGTGCTGTAGTGAGAAGAATGTCGGCGAATTGTTCTGGTGAGAGGTGTGGGATGTGGGCTGTTTGTGCGGCTAGGGGACTCTGTGAAGGGGGTCCAGGATCCTTTTTAAAGTTCCATCGGCCAGATGGGGGGATTGGGTGGGCCGGTGGTCGGGATTTGGTTGAAGGTAATGGTTATGGGTGCGTGGTCGCTGAAATGAGGATCGGGATCGGATGTCCAGGATAGGGAGAGAGATATGCGTGAGGATGCAAGGGTTTTGTCTGGGGTCGTGGGGAGATGAGCAGTAATTGGGACGAGGTAGGTTGGTGATCCAGTGTTGAGTATTGTGAGGTTGTGTTGGTTGGCTAATGTGATGAGTGTGAGTGCTCGGTAGTCAGGTTGTGTTGTACGAGTGTCCCATAGTGGGTGGTGTGAATTGAAATCTCCTGTTATTGTGACTGACGTGGTAATTTGGTGAAGTGCTTTATTTAATTCCGAGAACGTTTCTGTGGTTCGCGAGTGGGTCGTATATGTTGACTAGTGTGTAGCCATTGTTGTATATGCGTATTTCAGTGAGTAGTATATCTGCTGTGGTGTAGAAGTGTATCAGGCGGTGAGGTGGGGTGTTCCTAATGTATGTGCAAACACCGCCTGACCTGTGTGTGTTGTCTGTATCTTGCCTGTGTAGTGTGTAGTGAGAAATGTTAGATTGGTAGGGGTCGTCGGGTTTGAAGTGTGTTTCTTGAATGCATAGTGCTGTGTGGTTTGTTTGTAATGCGTAGTGTTTGAATTCGTGCCAGGGTCTAATTAGTCCGAGTGTGTTCCATTGAAGTATGGTGTTCATTGTTTGTGTGTGTTGGCTCGCGTGAGAAGTTTCTTAGGTGAGTGTTGTCTTTTGGTGGTGCTTTTGACTGGTCTTTTTGGGAGTCGGTAAGAAAGTGCTGTCGAGCGTAGGGGTTGTCATTTCCGAATCAGTGGAGTAGTGTTCAGTGTCAGAGTGATCCTCAGTTCCGGCTGTACCCTGGTCTGTGTGTGGTGCGTGCGGTGCTGCCACGTCAGATGCGGGTGATGTTTATGGTGATGGTGAGGATGTTGGTTGGTAGGTTAGTGGCGGTGGAGGTTGGGGGTTGTGGTGGGGTGGTTGCCGGTTGGCGAGCTGGCAGTGGTAGTGGTGGTGGTTGTTGTGCTGGGTGGTGGGCTGCGGTCAATGCTGGTGTTGGGGTCGTGTCTTCCAGTGGTGGTGTTGGTGGGTGTTGGTGTGTGCTGTGGTTGTGTTTGGTCTGTTTGTGCGCCGGCGTTTTTGGTGTGTTTGTGTTGTGTGGGTGTGGGTGTTGGCAGAGCCGGGTATTCTGCGTGTGTTTGTGGCGGTGGTGATTGTCAGTGTGAACCCGGCTCTCTGCGGCGAGCCGGCCACGCCGACTGCGGGTCAGACATCCACGCTCGGGCCCGGGGCATGGACCAGCCTTCTAGGTGGACGAGGCGGGTATGTCGCGTTCCATCGTCCACGTAAGAGCAGGCCCTGTCCCAGGCCGCGTGGTTCCCCCCCTCGCAGGCGGCCCAGCGAGCCCTCGCTGCTATCGCATGCGTCTGTGTCGTGTTGTTGTGCGCATCTACCGCAAATGTAGGAAGTGGCACGGCACTCCCCCCCTTAATTGGCGTAATGTTGCCACTTTGGCAGCGCCGCGGGAGAGTGCGCGTAGTTTGACTGTGTATCTCATATCCGGCTTTGACGTGAGTTGGCGGTGTTCGAGTACTGAATCTTGAGAATTATGATATGTGATGCTGTGTTCCCTGGTCTGGGGGTGGCCTGTATGCAGCGGAGACCCCCCAGTTTGAGGGCCGGTCCCCGCCGACATGCAGGCCAGCTCCGGTGCGAGGATGGTACCCTGTGTGTGTTCAGGTGTGTTGTCGGGTTATGGAGACGAGGTGTGTTGTGGATGGTGGATGGTGGAGAGTATCCGACCATCTATGCTATCGTTGGCCTGTATCAGGAGCGCCCCAATTAATCTGCTTTCCGTGTAGGGGCGCTCCTGTGTTGGTGATATCCTCCTCCCCAGCCAGCGATCAGGAGCCCATGGGCTTCTCGTCGCCCCGGTGGCGGGAGAACTCCCGGTGGGTGTTGTGTGGTGTTCTGTTAGGTGGTGTTGTTAGTGTGATGCTATGCTTTGTTGTATGTGTGGTGTTGAAGAGTGAGCCGGTGTCAGGTGTGTGTTACACAGTGCAGTACAGTACACAGTACAGCGTCCAGGCGGGGGTACGGAGGGCGTGAGAAGCCCGCAGATTGAAAAACAGGGCGATAAGTTGAAGAGAACACAAATAATCTGAAACTGTGCTTGAAGGGACCACGATTAGAAAAGTAGAAAGATCGTGCAGAAGGCCTAGAGGGAAACCGGGGGCTGGTTGGAGGGAGCCGGGGTGGGGGGTAGCACCGCCGGTGCATAGGCTGTAGTGGGACGTTACAGAAGCCAGAAGCAGGCCGTAGCTGGGGGTGAGTTGTAGATGAAGTCGAGAAGCCGAGTCTTGGGTCTTGAGAGTAGGATGAGTCGCGAGGGGTGAGAGGAAGTGGGGAGGTGCGGAGTCGTGCGGGGGGAGGTCAGGTCGGGTGGTGTGTGTGTGTGTGTGTGTGTGTGTGTGTGTGTGTGTGTGCACTTGTGAGCCGTGACTACCGAGGACAAAATGAGTTTACACAACGGAATACCGAGGTCCGGTGGTGTATACCGAGGCCCGAACGCTGGACCTCGGTATTTTGACCAATCAGAACTCACATTTAGACGTTTCTCAGTCAGCTGACGAAGTTTTATGATGGACCTCAATTGTCATGAAAACATAATATTTTTGGTGTGTGTGTGTGAATTTGTGTGAACTCGAAATCGGTCATACGTGTGTAAGTTTTCGTTCTGGTGGAAATAGTGGTGACAGGATTCTTGCTGCTAACATCGAAGTTCATTAATATATCTCTAAATTAGTTCAGGGTTGTATTATTCCGAATGGATCTTAAGTCCAAATTGATCAGTAAATATCAAAACTTCGAACTTATGCTTAATGATTTAAACTTTAATGGTTTAAAAAGTGGGTGTTTCCAAAATAAAACTTACGATTGATATCGCCATCACTTTTTTGTTCGGCCATCACTGAAGTAGCTTACGCGTCAGGTAATGTTAGTAGCATGCTGATTTGACGGTGAATCCAGGGCACTGAGTTCGAAATTAAAATAATTGCGCGTAATTGCTTTTATGTACCTATATCTGTTAAAATGTCCTTGTGTTCATGGCAGTAAAGTACGGCAATAGCATGTAATAACATAAAATGGAAGTAGGGATAGGAAGTGTGTGGGGTACCTATCTACATTTGGACATTTCAGGTGGGTAATTTGGCAATATAGCTGATGATATCGTTGGTGATAGGTACTAGATATGTCAAAATTGGATTATTTTCATCTATTCTCTCGACTTTTATTCTTCCAACCTGTTCTTTTGGCTTGCATTCTTTCAACTTGTGTTCTTTTCACTTGTATTTTTTTACTTCTATTCTTTTGACTTATTTTTTTGAAGTATTCTTTTCATTTCTTCTTTTGACTGATGCTTTTGACTTATGCTTTTCACTTATACATTTTACTAATTCTTTTGACTTATGCTTTTCATATTTGTTTTACTTTTGCCCTTTTAACTTTTATCCTTTTCACTCTTTTCGACTTTGATTCTTTTCGACTGTTCTTTTCAACTTTTATTCTTCTCAATTTTTATTTTCCTTGACTTTTATTCTTTTTGGCTTTTATTCTTTTTGGGTTTTATTCTTTTTGGCTTTCATTCTTGTCTGCTTTTATTCTTGTTGGCTTTTATTCTTTGTGGCTTTTTTCTTTGCAGCTGTATTCTTTGTGGCTTTTATTCTTTGCAGCTTTTATTCTTTGCGGCTTTTATTCCCTGCGGCTTTTATTCTTTGCGGCTTTTATTCTCTGTGGCTTTTATTCCTTGCGGCTTTTATTCTTTGCAGCTTTTATTCTTTGTGGCTTTTATTCTTCGTGGCTTTTATTCTCTGTCGCTTTTATTCTTTGCGACTTTTATTCTTTGCGGCTTTTATTCTTTGTCGTTTTTATTCTTTGCGACTTATTCTATGCTGCTTTTATTCCTTGCAGCTTTTATTCTTTGCAGCTTTTATTCTTTGCGGCTTTTCTTCTTTGCGGCTTTTATTCTTTGCGGCTTTTATTCTATGCGGCTTTTATTCTATGCGGCTTTTATTCTTTGCGGCTTTTATTCTTTGTCGCTTTTATTCTTTGCGGCTTTTATTCTTTGCGGCTTTTATTCTTTGCGGCTTTTATTCTTTGCGGCTTTTATTCTCTTTTATTCCTTGCGCTTTTATTTCTCTTTATTTGCGGCTTTTATTCCTTGCGGCTTTTATTCTTTGCAGCTTTTATTCTTGCGGCTTTTATTCTTGTGCTTTTATTCTTTGGCTTTTATTCTTTTGTTTTTTCTTTGTGGCTTTTTCTTTGTTTTTCTTTTATTTTTTTTTTTTTTTTTTTGCAGCTTTTATTCTTTGCGGCTTTTCTTCTTTGCAGCTTTTATTCTTTGCGGCTTTTATTCTATGCGGCTTTTATTCTTTGCGGCTTTTATTCTTTGTGGCTTTTATTCTTTGCTGCTTTTATTCTTTGCAGCTTTTATTCTTTGCAGCTTTTATTCTTTGCGGCTTTTATTCTTTGTCGCTTTTATTCCTTGTGGCTTTTATTCTTTGTGGCTTTTATTCCTTGCAGCTTTTATTCCTTGTGGCTTTTATTCCTTGAAGCATTCATTCTTTGCAGATTTTATTCTTTGTGCCTTTTATTGTTTTCAACTTGTATTCTTTCCAACTTTCATACTTTTCACCTTCTTTCTTTTTTACTTTTATTCTTTTCAAATTTTAATCTTTCTAATTTTATTCTTTTCAATTTTCTTCATATTTTACTGTTACTCATTTCATCTTTTAACCTTTCCAACTTGCATCCTTTTCGACTTTATTATTTTAAAAAAAAATTATTCTTGAATTTTCTGTCCACCTTCTATACATTTCAAGTTTTACACCTAGGGCCCTTCTCTTTACCCTTTTTGTGAATAGCATTGCGATAGGGCTTATGCATAGGGTGTTCAGATTTGATGATGACATGAAGTTGGTGGGGATGGCTAACAGTAGTGATCAATAGAGTAATATTCAACATGGAGTTTGAAAATTATTGGTAGGGCACTCAAACCACATGTGTTACGTGGTATCGAGTGAATAGGGTTGGATAGGTAAGATAGATAGGGTGGGTTGGATGATGGTGGATGGATTCTTTGGAATTAAGGAAGCGGTGTTAGTTGGGGTGATGAGTGCCTTTTGCCAGGGTTATGGTAACTTCCCTTTATAGGGCTAAACTTGACGGGCCACTGTGGCTCTTATTAAGTCTAAACACTTTATGGCTTTATGACTAACTATTCTGTTAACTTTTATTCTTTCCAAATTTTGTTCTGTTCTACTTATATTCTTTCATCTTTTGACTTTCAACTTGCATTCTTTCAATTTCAATTATTTTATGTGTATTCTTCTAAGTGGTTACTTCAATTTTTTTCTCAATTTTTATTCTTTCACCTTCCATTTTTTTCCACCTATTATTTTGACCTATTCTTTCAATGTGTATTCCTTTGACTTTTTATTCGTTCCATTTTGTATCTCTGGACTTTTATTCTTTTGACTTTTAGATTTCCATTTCTATTTTTCTACTTTTGCCTTTTTGATGGTTTGCCCTATAATTTTTATTTTAGTCTGTTTGCTTCCTTCCATTTGACTTCCCATTGACTTTATCAGTTGGATTCTTTGACTCGATCAATTTGATTGTGTGTATTGAACTTCAATGCTTTGAACTTATATTCATTCAACTTTACTTCTTCTAATGTATTCTTTTAATTTTCGTCCTTGGGACTTATTCCCTTTCATTGTATCCCACTTCACGTTTATCCCGTTGGTTTTTCAATCTTTGACTTTTTGTTTATTCAATCTTTGACTTTGTTCTTTCAGCTTTTTATCTGTTTGACTCATATCATTTACAGCCTTTTATCCATTCAACTTTCATGTATTGGCTAATCTCCATTGGAGTGCACCTTTAAACTTTTTGTCGGGGTAATGTTATCTGCACCAAATTCTCAATCAGTGTGAAAATGAATTTAGTCCAGTTGATATTGACATGCCCTCGGTCGCTGTCTTCAGGTCTTCGAGGCTTTGAAGAATCAGACATCTGTGCCAAATTTTTCCTAATGTTTGAAAACAAATACATACAGATATTTAACTTACCATGTTTTTTTTGTTTCTCGTTGAGGGTAGCTCTCCATGGTTATCACGCCCCATGGCGGCGCATATGCCCCCTCATAAAATCAGGACCACATCAACCCTGTTAGTCTGTAACATGCGAACACCCCTTCCACCAATCAGTGACCGTGTACATTGCTTTCCCATCGCCAGTGGGAATGGAGTCTGTTGACTTGGAAAGTAGCCTTGACAATTGCTAATGCGGGGTGTCCAAATTCGCCAGCTAGTCATCAAGATGTACATAAAATAAGTTATATGTGTAGAATGTGTGATATGCAATAGAAATGGAACCGCATTCAGCTGATTTCTTACCTCGAAATAGGCCCAGCATCCGATATTGACGACTACAATGCTAAGGACTTGGGTGATATATCAATATGAAATAGTTTTTTTACATCCTAGCCTCGACGCCTAAAATCGCGGACTTCGATACACTGTATTAGTGTATGCAGCCCAGTGTTTCAAACCCGCATTGAGCATTGGTATCAGAGTGGAAAATTATTCTTGGAAAGATTGTCTCACAGAAGAAAATCGGAAGAAGTAAAAGTTTAGTACAGTATCCTACAATTAATTATGACTTGTTCGTCATCAAAAACAATTGCTATAACTAACCAGACGGACAGACATGTATTAAGGCCATCCACAATTAACTCGTGGCTATTACAGCCTCACGTCATACAAATATAAGAGGTCGGCAAAATTATCATATATTCAGATATTGTCTGCAAGCAGTCATAAAAGCAGACACATAAAATGGGCGCTAAGTGCCTCCATAGTCCGGGTTCCTACGCAGGTGACGCTTTAGGTGCGGTCCAAACAGGGGGATAGGTAGCCGCGTCAGATCGGGCTGCAAGGCATTGTATTGTCTAGCTGCGCGACTACAAAAACGTCGCTTGCCCATGTCGATCTGATCATCTGGTCGACATGGCGATCTGGGCACGTGCAGATCGCTGTCTTGCCGGGTGGTCCTGTCACGTGTCTGGAGAACAAATTCACAGGCTAGTGACTGGTTCACCCAGGCGACGCACCTTGCGCAGCAAGGTCAGCGTGTGGTACTGAACGAGGTCCCGCGCGCTCAGCCAGCCCAATTTCTCCAGCAGATCCGATACATGATCATTTTTTTTTGCGGCCGAAAATTACTTTGCTGTATAGTTAATAATGTTTTGTATGCGAGACAGATTATTTTGCGTTCCATCACCGTACATCGAAATACAATACCGGATATGCGAGAGTACCAAGGCATTGACTAAAGCGGAGATGACAGCGAAGGGCATGTAACTCCTCAGATGCGACCGACCACTCCGTGCGCCTAGTGATGGTGGAGACTTGGGAGTCCCAGCTGAGAGAACGGTCAAAGATTAATCCGGTATTTTTAGCTTCAGAGATGGGAGTTAGATCGTGATCGCGAAATTTTACGGTAATTTCGGGGGTGTGGCGCAAATTTTTCTGACTTCTCAGCAGCATCAGTTGAGTCTTTCCGGCATTCACTCTGAGGCCGTTTGCACGAAACCAAGAGTCAAGAGAAGCCAAAACATATTCCATCCTCGTGACGATGTTTCGAAATTCCGATATCTTACCACTAACCAAAATTTGGGTGTCGTCCGCATATTGGACTACCACTGCACCTTCAACGAACAGACTGAGGTCGTTGGCGAAGATGCAGTAAAGGAGCGGGCCGAGAGCAGATCCCTGAAAGACACCAATGCCGTTGGGAAGCGGAGTATACTTTTTGAGATTGCCCAGATTGTCAGTGAGGCTGACACTCTGGGTATGATCGCAAAGGTATGCAGAGAACCAAGAAGTGTCGATACCGTGGATGCTTAATTTAGTCAAGAGCCCTGAGTGATCAATCACATCAAAGCATTTGCTCAAATCCAGCAGGCAAAGAAGGGATAACTCACCTCGGTCATTGGCGGATAGGATATGATCGGACATGGAAGTCAGCGCGGTTTCTGTCGAGTGACGTGGACGGAAACCGTGCTGGGCTGAGGACAGGAGGTGGTTTTGGGACATGTAATTTTAGAGCTGCTGGTGAATGGCACGCTCTACAATTTTGGCAATGACAGGAACTATGGAAATAGGACGGTAGTTGGGAGGGCTGGTAGGATCGCCCGACTTAAAGATAGGATGAACGAGGGAGTGCTTCCAGGATCGAGGAACATCAGAAAAGGAAATGCTGGAGTTGACCAAATGCAGGAGTACCGTGCCGATCGCGTCAAAGACAGGCGCACCATGTGTATGCTGACCCCGTCCTCGCCGCAAGCCGACGAGCCACTCATCCCCAGGATGACGGTCCTCAGCTCTGACAGCGTCAGAGGTGGCACACAAAACGCACAGGCGCCAACATGTGGTAGACGGCATGCTAGTTCTGGCATCTGTCCCAACTCTCTCACCTCACTCGTAACACGCGGACTAATGCCAACGAAATAATTGTTCAGTTCATCGGGTGTGGGGTCGGGCACCTTACGGACGGGCTTCCCACCACTGACGGTGGATCTGATGTGCTGCCACATCGATCGACGTCCGTCCTCCTGGATGCGCCGCTTAATGTCATTGCGGGTGTACGGCGTATGGCGGACCGTACCGCTCTGTTTATGACGACATATTCTGGTGACCTGTGACCGTGTTCAGCCAACGCCACGCGACGGCGAGACATTAGATCTTTGGTGAGGTCGGTGACTGGAGGGGCGCTGGGATTGCTAATGGACACGGCTCTGACCGGGGCCTGTGCGTCAAAAATCGGTGGAAATACACTGATAAAACAGTCCCACTTCTGAGTGGCAGTCGGTGATGAAACACATTATACCAGTCAGCATTAATAAGGTGAGCATGAAGCGCAGCTTGGTCGACCCGGTGGAGACAGCGAGACCGAACAGCTGATCGGCGCGGGCGAAAGCGAGGTACACTGATCAAGGCACGGATAGAAGTATGTGGACTAAAATGACAAAATTGGGTTACGCAACGTTTCACAAAAGCGGGACAGTTCGTAATTAATACATCCAGTATGGAAACTTCTGAGTAAGTAGAAGATGAAATACGCTGCATCAAGGATTGGTCAGACATAAAATCACACAGTATCTTTATGGAGGAGTCATGATCAGGTTTTAAAAGGCAGCATTTAAGATCACCGCATATCAGCATCTTGGTCTGGGGATAATAAACCATGATGCGCTGAAATTGATCCGTCAGGTCATCAGAGTCACCCCTCCCTATAATACGCCTAGGAGGCCGATATGCGGTACATATAATACATTTCCGCCCACTGTCGGGCCTCACCAGTGTCCATAGCGTCTCAAGTCGACTGTTGGGGACCGCTGTGGTGGCGCGGTCCCCAACAGTAATCATTTCCCTTATAGATACTAATTCCTAATTCTTTGATGTTTTTAGCTGCTTCCTATATGGGGATAGAAGAAAGATGTGGCATTGAGGAAGAAGAAATTGATGACTGGGACCCAGGAATAAAAACAAAGATATTCCTGGTTAAGTGTCATTTCCCACCTAAATCTGGGAATCATGGTACAATAAAGCAGCTCCTGTCATTAGGTTTGCTAAGGGAAGGACATGCAGACAATTATTGTCTGGGTGCATTCTGTATCTAGTTTATCTAAGCCGTCCTTGCGTATTCGTACCACTGGTGCTCAGCTGGGAATGGCCCTCCCACTTTTAAGCATATCAACACTATGTGGTTGCATGATAGGAATAGACTGCAAATGGTGACCTAGGCCCTCACCTTTTGCACCTTCATAATTCACCTTTGTACAGTACAGAGTAATAACCATATATTGTTGTTGTAACTCATAGATTCATACATATCCCCTCGATTAACCTTGGTCTAACATATTCTAATATAATCCAATCGAATATATGAACTGACGATAGCATACAGTGGGGCGCTGTATGATCAGTGTAGTCGATGCACCCAAAGCCCAAATAACCGATCTATAGCACACAGTGTGTACAAAATCGTTACAAAATGTAAGCATGATAATTAAAAACTTGATGTGCTATTGGAAAAAGTTGTACACATTTTGAACACATTATACAGATTGTGCAGAAATCATATCCATTCTTGATACATGCTCAACTCCATGCATTCCTTAGCCATTCAGACTGGGTAGCCATGCCCCCGCCATAAAAAATGAACTTGCTTGGGATCGAAATCAGCTCAATTCATAGATGTTGTTTCCTCCTAATCTTATTTTGTTAGTTTTCTTCAACCATATTAGTAGGTACCTCTCGTTTTATTGCATTGACCTAGCAGCGGGAGGACCAGTTTGGCATCGCAGAGTCACTTTCTAACATTTGGTATTAGCGCATGCATATAAAGAATGAACACGACTGGACATCCTTTTCTGCACACGCCAAGCGCTGGGTGCAAATATTATAGCACTGGCCAAAGCAACTCTAAATCAAAATAACAGACCAACCGAAAATATCAAGCACAATAATGTCTCATATCTTGCAGCTGTTACATCTACGACGTTTTCTCATGTTGATTCATTGTACCACATGTAAAAACTAACTTAGCCCAGCCTAACCTAGCCTAACTTAACTTAACCCAACATATCCCGTCAAAACATGCAGTCAAAATTGTTCAAAATGCTCCAAAAACGTTATAAATGTTGGCATGCAACTTCAAAAATCTTCAGTTGCAAAAATAAAAATAAACAAGCGTTGCAACGTTGTGTATGTAACATTATCATATTACCGACTGTTGGTGATTGGCTCGAGCATCTTTGCATTCAACAATCTACATGGTAAAGTATTGGTGTT
Source organism: Ashinkailepas kermadecensis (assembly GCA_034440615.1). NCBI lineage: Eukaryota > Metazoa > Arthropoda > Thecostraca > Neolepadidae > Ashinkailepas > Ashinkailepas kermadecensis. Next base: position 49,268 of record JAOTOM010001090.1, read on the forward strand.
TAGTGATGAAATTGTTGTGGCATCGTTTTAAATTACTTTGTTACCAGGGGTGTTGTGTTGCGTACTTGTGGGCCAAGTGTCCCTCAATGTGTTTTGCCCCGCAATAATTTCGCCTTTTAGCATGGGACCCTATGGAGTATGCCCCCCAATCCATTTGTGCCCTCCCAATGCCTTCATGTATCGTATTTCTCCAAAATCATTTCAAGAAACCACCTACCGTATTTGGAACTATATCTTTCATACACTTATCAGGTGCCAAACTGTCCACTTGTCCTGAAATTGCAAAGCCTACTTTTGCTATGAATAGTATAGCTTTGAAACAACACGGATCTGCACTTGCAGCAATTTGGACAGGTTGTATCTTACAATTGGTTATAATTATGGAAGCATTATACACATCAGCTCAAATGTAGAGCTTTATTTTCTTCTTAGTGCTAGCTCTACATGTAGACCTTCTTTTCTGTTCAGTTGTGGGTGCATGGAAATCCCAATAAGAAATGTGCATCCTTAGCTTCAGCTTTTAAGAGCTTCCCATAAGAAATGTGCAACCTTCATACTTCCGTGAATACCAGTAGGGAAAAATAAGTGCAAATTTGGGGACAGGGATTAGTCCAGCAACAACCCTGACCAGCTATGCTGAACACACAGCATCCTGCATGACCGGCGCCACCCCGATGCAAGGCGACACAACTGGTACCGTTGGAATGGCCGTCATCCCAGCAATTGCTGGGCTGTCTTTTCCTGCTGGATTGACTGTGGCTGCTGGGGTAGCTGTGGCCATGCCATTGATACGGATGTGGCTGCTGAAGTGATCGTCACCGCTGGGACTGCCGTCACCGCTGGGACGGTTGTTGTCGCTGGGCTGTGACGACAGGGGCGGCCGCCACCGTTTAGGAGGCGGTGGATGTTGGGACAGCCGTCGCTACTGAGATGGAGTTTCTTTGTCCTAAAAAAAAACGGTTAAGTGTCGCAGCAGGTGACGAACCCTTTCAGGATGAATGTGTATCATAGCGCGAGCGTTCAGATGATTCTCGCCTATTTTGGTCCTCTGTATTAAGTGCTTGCTATCCTTTCGGCATACATCTTTGACATTCTGGCTCTGTTCACCCTCATGGCCCTCCCTGGCTTTTAAAGGACGTTCGCAGTCCTCGTCCTCGGCAGTATTTATGTCTCTCAGGGATATTTTAGTTCCCTTGGTATTCCTTGCACACATCGCCAGTTCTCCAGCACCCGCTTACCTCTCAGGGAGCATCGATCCCTCAGGTGCCCATCCAAAAGGTCAAAGGGTATCCCAGTCCAGTCATTTCTGGCTCTCATGGGCCCTATTCATCCTTTAGATGTCCTCTCCATAGTGCATCGGTCATTCCTAGTTCTCGACAATCATGCTTAGGTTTCAGGGACATCGAGCTCTGACACAGGCCTCACACGTACACAGACCACACGCACAACAAACATCGCTAGCTCTCAGAATTCTCCTCAGCCCGTAAGTGGCTCTGTTCATTCTTCTGGGTTCCCCTCAGCCTTCAGAAGCATCACGGTGAAATCCGTTCTAGCTCTCAGGGACCCTTCCCAGCTCCGACAATATTTCGGGCTATCAAAGACATTCTAGCTCTGACATTCGCCTTCTGGATTCCTCAGAACCATTACCAGCCCTTAGGGACCCTCTTTGGCTCTCCCTGGGCCATGCTCTTCTCATAGGGACACCTTCCAAGCCTCTTGAGCATCCCAGTTCAGTCCTCACTAGCGATCAGTGACCATTTGAAATCGTCAGGGGCCATCTCCAGCTGTTAGGGGCCCTTCCTAGTCCTTGACAGTCTTTCTATCTTCAAGGGCTTTCTAGCTCTGAGGCCGGCCGTCAGATTTCCTCACAGCAACCGTTAGCGTTAGGAACTCTGTTCAGCTCTCAGGGTAGTTCTGTTAGCTCCCAGGGACCCTCTCAAGTTGCTCGGGGTGCTTCCTATGGGCGCAATATGATCAAAGAAATGTCGACCTGCCCTTAACACGCGCACTGGAGGGGGGGGGGGGCGAAATCCGCCCACCCCTCCGGTTTTTCGTACATAACTGCAGATTTTACCGGTCGATATACGCGATTTTCTGCGTACCTGCTTAGAAATGACCGGCACGTCGTTTAAAGTAGGAAAAATGGAATGGGCCGAAAATTTTTAAGTTAGGGGCCTCTAAATTCAAACAAAATTCCCAGCGCCGGACCACAAAAATCGGCGCTGATGCGCTTCCCGTATATCCGCAAAAGGGAAGTGTTCTTGGCAACACTAGCGACTTGTTTGATGTATATTGATATGCTATAAAGTTTCAAGGCCATGTTAGGTCACCGAGGTCAAGTCAGGTCAAGTTTATGACAGGTTAATGGAACCAAACTTGATCAACTGGAATGTTGTCATAAATTAACTACTGTTTGTCGTTTGTACTGTTTGTCATTGCGTTTCCATACTTTATTCATGTACTTCACTCCTTTCTTCGCGAAGCCGATTGCGCCGAGCTGCCCGACGGAGCAGTCGGGCGGGCGGCCCGGTTCCGGTAACTGGAACAGGTAACTGACCTGATAAGGTGCTGCTAGGTGACCTGAGGTCAAATGTCGGGTCTAGCATCTGTATTGCATCATTCGTAATGTCCAAAACATCACTGATGCCCATTTTGGAGCATTTAAGCACAATCACAGCGATCCATAACAATGAGAAGCGAAGCCTCGCAAAACAAGAAAATTTTGACAAATGTTACCGCATTTGACCTTGAAGATAGTGACCTAAGGTCATGAAATTTGCACACAATAGAGTTCCCTACCGTACCCATCCACCCTGCGAATTTTGTGCCTCCAGCTTTAATAGGAGCCGAGATCTTAGGGGGGGGAATTTTCAGAGGCCCTCCAGGGCGCGTGTTAAACCACAATAACTAACTTGGAAGTGCTTCCTAGTTATCGGCAACACTTGGCTTCAAGGACATTCTGAATCTGAGGCGCGCCCTCAATATTCCTCAAAGCATTCGCCAGCACACATATCTTTTTTATCAGGAACTTTGCTCAGGAAACCTTGCTCATACATTATGGGTCCTGCTCAATCTCAGGAGAATCCCAGTCCAGTCCTCTCTGGCGTTTAGAGGTCCTCTTAATCTCTCGGGGCCCTCCTGCTCTTAGGGGGTCATCACTGACCTCAATAGCCTTGTCTAGCTCTCAACTCAGGTGAATTGCAGCTCTGAGGTTGACCCTCAGCCATCAGGGTCCATCTCAGAGCGCGATCAAGAGCATATCCAATAAAGCGGTCGCCTTGAGGGCCTCTCTGACTCGCCTGGGGATGGGTGCGGGTGCCCTTTCATCCCTTGACTACGCCAATGCTTTTTAACAACCCAGGGCCCCTTCATGGGCTTAGAGTCCCTTCACATAGCACCCGGAACCCTCCGTTTCGACATTCTACGTGGCTCGGGAGCATCTATATCGGCCTGAGGAACGCTGTCAGCTTTGGGTCCGTATCCATCAGTGTGAGCAGAAGCCGACCCGGTGGCCCGGCATGTCCGGTCAGGGACCCCGTCCGTCGACTCAGGGGCTCCCTTTCAGGGTGCAGCACACTCCGTACCACCAGACCCCTCTCTTTTAGCAGCTTGGACCTCAATTACTCCAGAGGCCCATGATCTGCTTCACCTCCTCTGCCGGCCCAGGCCCCCTTCATACCGGCTCGGGACACTTTCCGATGGTTCGGGGTCCTCCTGCGGCTAGGGATCCTCTCCGTCGGCTCAGGGGCCCTTCTTGGCGATTCAGGGCCTCTTCTGTCAGGTCGGTGGCTCACTTGCAACAGCTTGGGCCCCCTCCATCAGTCCAGGGGCTCTTGTACGCAGTGGCGTCGCCACGAAATTCTTCCAGGGGGGGCAATGTTGATAGGGGGCCTCCTGCTCCCCGAAAGGGGGCCTCCACTGTGTTAGGGCCTTCTATTGCTTTTTAGGCTCTTAGTATGGTTCCAGAATGGGAACATGATTTCATATTGATGTCTTGTTTGTTCTTGGCATGGTGCATCATTTACGCAAAACGCAATAGCAAGATGTTTTTTTTATCGCTGAGAACTGAGCCATACCAGGGTATAAATAAGCAAATGTAGATAAATACGTCAGTGCCAAAACAAGCCAATATCTTTATGCTTTATCGACGAGAAGAATCTTCCCGCTGGCCTCTAGATTGTAGCGGGCTGGTGGGGCTCATGCTGAGCATATCTTAAAGATATCTCCCATTGATCAACCCACTTCTATGTCCACCAAGTTTAACTGAATATAGCTAGGTTCATCACTACTGTTAGTCATCCCCACCAGCTTGATCTCATAAACAAGCTTAAACGATCATTTCTCAGTCCTAGGACGATTTCGCGAAGGTGACAACGAGAAGTGGATTTAATTGGTTTTCTGATCGTCATCTTAGGGATTTTTATTTTTTTATTTTTTTATAACATTTGGTGCTGGCTGCAAGGCACTTGGCACAGAAGCTACAATAATAAATCCTCCGCGAATAAATTCACGGCAAGAACAAGCATTGAACAACAATGCATCAATGGCAATGTAACAATGTAACAATGACAATGCATAAATAGTGCAAAACCATGTGCAAATAGTGCAAATAGTCCATGATATTAGCAACGCATTCGCATTCGCATTCAGCATCCTATTCGCATACTCTTCGAATTCGTTCATTTTTTTCAGGATATGATCTTTGTCGCTTGCAAAAGTAAGGCAAACAACGATTCTTCAGTAGAACGAGCGGTTCAATCTCCAGAGGTCCAGAGAGGTCACTCGGGTCAAAAACGGTGTACCGTATAAAATTCGAAGTATTTCACTTAGCCGAATGATTCCAACGCCTAGATGTCCGCTGTCCATCAAAGATGCAGCACATCGAATTACGTGAACTTGAATGTCATAGTTTGACCTCAGGTCACCGAAGTTGGTTTTACTCATGCACTATATCTATTTACGGGGTACCGAATACAATCATGGTGACACATTGGATATACCTGATTTTTGCAGGTCATAGTCTACATAGCACGTACATAGAGCACGTCAATCAAAATGACCCATTATGGCCACTGATTCATCACCGTTCGCCAAAAAAGCCCCCAAAATACAACTATACCAAATTCTTGTGTAACCGATAATTTCCGCAAAATTTTACTTGGCACGACGAAAAAACACCCAGACATTGGATATAGTCCATGGATGCAGCACATTTAAGCATTTGGCCTACAATCTCATAGTTTGACCTATATTCGCAAAATACTGTTTTGACCATGCATTATTGCCATCTACGGGGTACCTGATAATACCCTCCTAAATACATTCATCGGATGGAGATTAGCGCCAAAAAATCTCCCATCGGACAAGAAAGCAGCACATCCAAGCATGTCACCTTCAAGCTCACCATTTGACCTCAGGTCAACTTAGACTTTAACATTACACCCTATGGGAATATCACGGTGTGCGGAATACAATTTTTCTGAATACATTTATCGGATGGATATTAACGTCGAATAGTCGCCCACCGGGCAAGGACGCAGCACATCCGAGGATGTCGCCGTCAGCGCAAGCGTTTGACCTCAGGTCAGGATTTATGAAATTCAGAAAAAGAAAGTAGTCCACTTGGGTACCGTATGTGGGCCAAACGAAGCATTGAATGTAGACTATCTCAACACTGATGCATGCACTAGCAACACAAGAAGCAGCACACTGCGTGACCTGACCTCTATCGATGACGCATTTCATCAGGTACCACTAGCGTCCCATTCAACAACGCATTCAGAAACGAATTCACCAATGTTCTCCGATTCGTCTGAAAATTTGAAAACAAACCTTCGCAGACATACTCGTACATGCATCCCGAAACCACTTTCTGCCACGACGAAACATTTCGCCTTCAGAGGCGAAAAGGTCAGCCAGGTCAAATTTGGGGTACCGCATAACTTGCCGGATAATTCACGTATTGGAATGATTCAAACGCTTGTGCCACCGCTATCAGGGTGGCATGCAGCACACCAAGTCAACTGGTCACTCGAGGTCACCATTAGACCTCAGGTCAAAGAAGACTTTAACATTACACCCTATGGGAATAACACGGTGTACCGAATACAATTTTCCTGAATACATTTATCGGATGGATATTAGCGTCGAAGAATCGCCCACCGAGCAAGGACGCAGCACATCCGAGCATGTGACCGTCAGCGCCAGCGTTTGACCTCAGGGCAGGTTTTATGAAATTCAGAAAAAGAAAGTAGTCCACTTGGGTACCGTATGTGGGCCAAACGAAGCATTGAATGTAGACTATCTCAACACTGATGCATGCACTAGCAACACAAGAAGCAGCACACTGCGTTACCTGACCTCTATCGATGACGCATTTCATCAGGTAGCACTAGCGTCCCATTCAACAACGCATTCAGAAACGAATTCGCCAATGTTCTCCGATTCGTCTGCAAATTAGACACAACCTTCGCAGACATACCGGTACATGCATCCCGAAACCATGTTCTGCTATGACGAACCATTCCGGCTTCAGAGGCGAAAAGGTCAGCCGGTTCAAATCTGGGGTACCGCATAACTTGCCGGAGAATTCACTTATTGGAATAATTCAAACGCTTGTGCCACCGCTATCATGGTGGCATGCGAAATGGTTCTTCGTAGCAGAAAATGGTTTCGGGATGCACGTACGAGTATGTCTGCGAAGGTTGTGTCAAATTTTCAGACGAATCGGAGAACATTGGTGAATTTGTTTCTGAATGCGTTGTTGAATGGGACGCTAGTGCTACCTGATGAAATGCGTCTTCGATAGAGGTCAGGTCACGCAGTGTGCTGCTTCTTGTGTTGCTAGTGCATGCATCAGTGTTGAGATAGTCTACATTCAATGCTTCGTTTGGCCCACATACGGTACCCAAGTGGACTACTTTCTTTTTCTGAATTTCATAAAACCTGACCTGAGGTCAAACGCTTGCGCTGACGGGCACGTGCTCGGATGTGCTGCGTCCTTCTCGGGGGGCGATTATTCGACGCTAATATCCATCCGATAAATGTATTCAGGAAAATTGTATTCGGTACACCGTGATATTCCCATAGGGTGTAATGTTAAAGTGTAAGTTGACCTGATGTCAAATGGTGAGCTTGAAGGTGACATGCTTGGATGTGCTGCTTTCTTGTCCGATGGGAGATTTTTTGCTGCTAATGTCCATCCGATGAATGTATTTAGGAGGGTATTATCAGGTACCCTGTAGATGGCAATAATGCATGGTCAAAACAGTATTTTGCGAATATAGGTCAAACTATGAGATTCTAGGCCAGATGCTTCAATGTCCTGCATCCATGGGCCATAACCAATGTCTGGTTTTTTCGTCGTGCCAAGGACAATATTTGCGGAAATTATCGGGTACACAAGAATTTGGCATAGTTGCATTTTGGGGCTTTTTTTTGAACGGTGATGAATCAGTGGCCATAATGGGTCATTTTTGATTGATGTGCTCTATCTACGTGCTAGGTAGACTGTGCAAAAATCAGGTATATCCAAGGTGCCACCAAGACTTTATTCGGTACCCCGTACATAGATATAGTGCATGAATAGAGCCAACTTCGGTGACCTGAGGTCAAACTATGACATTGAAGTTCACGTAATTCGATGTGCTGCATCTTGATGGACAGCGGACATTTTAGGCGTTGGAATCATTCGGCTAAGTGAAATACTTCGAATTTTATACGGTACACCGTTTTCGACCCGAGTGACTTCTCGGACCTATAGATTGAACCGCTCGTCCTACTGGAAGAATCGTTGTTTGCCTTTTTTTGCAAGCGACAAAGATCATATCCTGATAAAAATGAACGAATTCGAAGAGTATGCGAATAGGATGCTGAATGCGAATGCGAATGCGTTAATATCATGGACATCAAAACCTTCGAATTCCACGCCATCACGCCCATGGTTTATCGCTGTGCTGTACAGTTTTGTAAATTATGTCGTTAAGAAGGTATTGAAGCTGGGAAGCTTTAATCAGGCAGGCTGTCAAATCACAGAAGACAACTTTGTAGGAAGAAAATACATTTTAAAACATCATTCCTCCAATTTCATATGGGGCATCGGTGTTGCTTGGTATGCCTTCGAATTCCACGCCATCACGCCCATGGTTATCGCTGTGCTGTACAGTTTTGTAAATTATGTCGTTAAGAAGGATTGAAGCTGGGAGCTTTAATCAGGCAGGCTGTAATCACAGAAGACAACTTTGTAGGAAGAAAGGGATACACTTTACAACATCATTCCTCCAATTTGTATAGGGGCATCGGTGTTGTTTGGTATGCTTGTGAGGAGGAAT
>JAOTOM010001091.1:0-57599 GCA_034440615.1 Ashinkailepas kermadecensis
ATCTTAAGCATCTTAAATGCGAGCAAACGACTGTTCAGATAACTTAGGTATGAAAGTAACTGCCGAACTCAAATTTCTGCTCAAAGGGCTATCCGAGGTCATCCAAGAGTTAAGGTCGTTCACGGTCATTGTCCTATGGTAACCTTAGATAACTTTTTCGACTTTAGAACCATTCTGCGTCTGATTTTGCGTCTGAAATTCGAATCTAGCGGCCGAGGAAAGTGAAAAACGGGAATTTTGCACAAAGCTTATAAGATGGGATGAAGGCATTGGCCTCAAGTGACATATTTGATATTACTCATATTCCTGATCGCTTGCCAGACATATTACTCAAGTGGCATACCCCATAGATCACAGCACTACGCACGGCACGTCATTAGTCTGGCAGGATCAGAGTAAACACTGTGAAGTATTTCGAACTTGTGATAAGCAAATTTATTGAAATGTGTGAACAGCGCGCAAAATGTCTCAACTTGTGACAGAGCGTGATTTTTAAAGCTCCTGTTTGAGGTTCATCAATGGCTTCATAAAATCATGCTTGGTGTCAGTCGCGAGAGCAAGCTGCACGCTGGTTGTTGTTTTGCTTCTATGGTCTACTCTCTGCTCTGCTTGGAATGCTCAGAGGTCTCGTATCAAGCCCCTCCCGGGCTCTTTGAAAGTCGCAACCTGCACAACGCCTGCAAGGGTTGGTGACTTTGCATGGCTAGGACTCTGTGATGAGTTCTAGTTAGAATAAACACAATTCCGTTAGTTATTTTTCAAAATAGGTAAGTGCATGGAACCAAACATTACACCAAATATCGACGACCTAATGCGATTTCAAAAGGTCAATGACTTAATGTCAAGTTCAAATGGTCATAGACTCATCAGAACTCTTTCAAACATTCATGTGCCTATACTTGTTCCTGCGTGCTTTCCAATGTCGAATGCCTATGAGGATGAACCTTGCGACATACTACTGGCATAGTGCACAGCAGCATGTTCTCCGATAGCATGCACTCCCATGTCGTCGTTTCAAATGGCACCATGTGTTGCAACATCACCGATCAGAACGCTGGTATCTTCAAGATGGACGGGGCTACCGATGAGTGCCTGTGTCGCCAATGTCACCCGTTACGCGCAACGCTTTGCTGATTTTCTCAAGACGGCGACTGCAGAGGGAGCGACTGTAGTGCTGGCATGCACCACAGATAGCCTGCCCGTATAATGAATTGGTACAGCTTCCGATGCTGCTCCGCTGCTGTCATCAAGACAACGTTTTGATTTTTATCAAAATTCGCTGGTTGTTACATGTCCGCAGAAATAGCGCACCCACCGCAATCTGCCAGGACCATCGAGCTGTTTTGTAATTTTTCCCGGGAATTTATAAGACTTGGTATAATTATTAGCACTTTTATTATTTAAAAATTCGTAGATATATGTAGTTTCGCCTGATGCATGAAATGCCGCTTGAATGCCAAGGCATTGTGGTTTCAATTGTGCCAAAGAATTCGACCTTCACCATCCGACAATGCGTGATCAAGACAAGTTATGCCACACGGCATATAGAGGCGAGATGTGCATCTCAAACTGTGCTCGGCTGATGGGGCTAATTATATCAAACGATAGCAGTGTATGAGGTTCAGCAAGCATTGTGAAAGGGTGCAATATAGCAGCATAACGGTGGCTTCCATTGCCAAAGTTGTTCGTGCGTCACTATAACAGCGTGTGGCCATTAGAAGATGTAGCGCAAAAAATCAAAAACAATTGTATCAACAAGTATCTCAACAATGCTCAGTTTATTACGTCATGTGATAGATCATCTATGAATATCATACAATGCAATTTTTGCCTGAAAAATTCCCTGAGCTCTCATGCACCACTTCGTCAATCCGGACCGTACAGAGAAGGGCAACCGGCACGCATGCCTGGTCATATCTCCGTGACCTGATCTGACGTCGACATGAAGGTTGATACACCCATAGATAATATTGTGTTCTAGTATCTATGTTATTTGTGTTGACATAGGTTATCTTAATGTTTGGAACAGAGAAGATGTTAATTATTTCATTTCATGTCGTGCTTAAATCGACTTCATCTCGTTACCAATTCTGAGGCCATTCACACAAGATGTGCATTTTTGTTGTCATGAAATGCCTAGAGGAAAATATACCACTATTGGCTTATCTTCGAAGTCGGATGTGTAAATTTGCAAGCCCTTGCAAGATTGCCCCCAAGACGACACTTTCATCGAACCGATGACTTGACTTTCACCTCATCTGGTACGGTGCTCTCGGATCACCCGACAAAATATTCGTTGCTGACAAAATATTGTTGTCTCCAAATATTCGTTAGCCTATTATGCCTCAGTGCCCAAGGTTAAAGCCGAACAGAGTGACAGAGTCATCAAAAGAAAATTAAACAGAACCAAAGCTCCCTGGATGGCCCCTCCATTCGCTCCTGAATTGGTAAAAAAATCCTATCTCAAATGCAGGCACATAGAGTGCCACAGACTGCGACGGCATGGACTACTATCATTTCAGACACTAGAGCACTATAGGTACTGACTGATATTTTCAACGGATCATACAACACCGCCACAATTCCTAGCATGTGGAAAGTCGGTACCATCATCCCACTCCTCAAAGCAAACAAACCTCCCGAAGACCCAACGTCACACCGCCCCATTACACTCCTTCCATGTCCTTCAAAAATCCCAGAAAGACTAATGTTAGATCGACTACAACCCCATCTCCCCATCAAATCTCATCAGCATGGCTTTCACACTAAACACTCAACTCAAACATATCTCAACAAAATGGTCAATTTCGCAATCAATGGCTTTAATGAACGCAGACCCCCAGCCAGAACGCTAGTCGCTTAAATAGATGTCAGGAAAGCTTTTGACACTGTCCCCCTCATGATTTCTCAAAGAGAACATTTCTAACTTGACCTCCCTCCCAATAGCAGACATTAAATCGTTGTGTAGTTTCATTTCTGATAGAAGAAGCAGAGTAAGATTGGAGAACACATACTCAGGTATAAAACGCTCTAAAGACGGAGTACCTCAGGGAGCGGTCTCATCACGAACCCTGTTCAATCTCTTCGTGCCTGATGCTCCCACCCCAAATGGAAATTATCTACAAGTAATTTTTGTGTAATTGCCAAAGACCAGAAACTGAACCGAGGAGTTAGGAAATTGCAGTGCGATGTGAGTAGACTTGCAGCCTGGTTCAAAAGCAAACGCTTAAAAACTCTGAAGCAAAGTCAACAGCCTCCGTCACGAAGTCAGACACCCATCAACACAACTATCAACCGATCATTAAAATCAACAATGTCCCTCTAAAAGTGGACAAAATCCAACAATTAGTAGTCTAATATTCGACCCCTCTCTAAAATGAAATACCCACATCGACAACATCAAGAAAAAGCCGTAACATAATGCAACATAATGAAAGGACTGTAAGGCACAGAGTTGGGTAAAGACAATGCAACTCTTACACATTTCTACAACAATTTATTTCGCCCAATCATCAACTACGCATGTACTGCATGGACCCCACAAATTTCAGACACGAGCGTCGAAAAACTACAGATAGTCCAAAACAAATGAATGGGTCTCATCACAGGCTGCGTGAAAATGAGAGCCATAGGAGACTTGCATCACGAAGCCAAGCTCCTCCCATTAAAGGACCACTTAAACATTACTGGCGCCCAGGCTGTATTCAGTTATAGAAATGAACGACATACGTGTCATGATCTGTCTCCTCCAAATGGAAGAAACATACGCGAGAACATATTTATCAAAATTACTTCCACCACCAAATGTGGAAAACGAAACAGGACCGGCAGAATAATTATCCAGGACAATATTGCCACGAATGCAATTAGAAGTCTACCTACATCAAAGACTCTAAATCGACCCCCTCCCGAAATAGACAAGTCAGTGATGTCCTTATCCAAGAAAGAGTCTCCCTCTGCCGACTCAGAACTGGACACTCTCCCGATCTACGGTCTTACACGGCAAGGATATCAAACGGCCCCAGTGACTGCCGACACTGCGGCCTGGCTGAAGAAACGTCGGCACACATTATGAATGAATGTATGACCCATGTAATTTGTTTGGAATCTCTCTGGACAGACCCCATACGATCAATTCGCATTCTCAAGGACACTGGTCAAGTCGCCTAGCCGCTTCGCTGATGGGCAATTCAACAACAACAACAAAATATTCGTCTCCGAGAAATGCGTATTCCATTGTAAGAAGGCAAACGACGTTTTCGCGAAATACCTTGAAGGGTTTGGGAGATATCCTTGAAAAACTTCAGTACGTAAATATTTACCATTTCCCGATGGATTTAGGGTTAAGCTCCGAGCATGCTCTCTAACATGTCGAAATCTAAGTATATTTTTTTAATCCCCCAAGCCATGTTTTGGATCCGTCCATGACCTGAGTCGGCATCAACTGGGTCAACATGAACTGAGTCAAACGTGGCTGCCCGACAGCACTGAGGCGCTTGACGACGGCTTGGCTGCGGGTGTCGACAGGTGTGCTGGCTGTCATGGCGTTATTCTCGGCACTGGGGGTGATGTCCACCGTCGTCCTCGTCGTTGGCCTCATCAAGGTAAGAAGAACGAACGGATCGCTTGTTGGCTGCGGCGTTCAAAATGCGACACCAGGGCGCATACGAGCCGACATCAGGGACATCTGTTTGTTGAAGATATCGGTAGGTAATGTGCGGAATGTTCCGAATAAGTTAGCGTCATGAGGGTGCAATGCGCTATGGTGAATGCGAGCAAACTACCTTCCAAACCGAAGCCAGATACGATGAAGTGTAGTTTTGACACAATTTGTCACGGCAGTAAGACTACGTGCATTTCGATGTATATTTTCGCATGGAACCTGTGATATTTACGTACTGTTTGTGACAATCATCCGCAAAGCATGTGCTTGCTTAGCAAATACCACCATCTTGTGCCACGTTTTCACTCGTCGCTTGCGTGACGTCACATCTGCCACGATGAGTGGACACCAGAGCCTTCAGACGGGTACTCACTCCTTGATTCCAATGCCGCGAAGCAGCACGCTCGATCCACTCGAACCTGTGTCATTAGCAAGCAGTCATTTACAATGAGTTGTTTTCACGGCATTCGACCGTGAGCGTTCAGCGACGCAGTATGGTGGCTTTGATGCAGTGTAGTTGCTTTTCAAAGTTTTTAGATTTAGCGTGCCCGGTGTTTGGTGCGAGGGAACATAATGCGAGAGAACGTAAATATCAAATATATTCAAGTGAGATCGTAGGGAAGCATGCTCTAGGAATCTGAAGGTAACCACACATATCCCGAGGTGATCTGGTGGTAACCATACCCTAGGAATCTGAAGGTGACAGCACATGTCCCGAGGTGATCTGGTGTTAACCATACCATAGGAATCTGAAGGTAACCACACATATCTCGAGGTGATCTGGTGGTAACCATACCCTAGGAATCTGAAGGTGACCACACATATCCCGAGGTGATCTGGTGGTAACCGTATCCTAGGAATCTGAAGGTGACCACACATATCCCGAGGTGATCTGGTGGTAACCAAACCCTAGGAATCTGAAGGTAACCACACATATTCCGAGGTGATCTGGTGGTAACCATACGCCGGATGATTCTCCAACAACAAGTGATATTATTAATAACGTGGGCTTGTTTCCACGTGTGATTTGCTTATCAAAAGTGTTTCAATGTGCATCTAAAAACCGTATTGATACCTGGTCTGATTCGCCCAAGATCCAGTATCCTAACCGTATTCCTGTCGGTGGATACTGACTCCACCCCCCCACCCCCCCGCCTCCATCCCGTGTCTTTTCTTCTGCCTTTCTCTAACCCTTTGCTATAAGTGCGTGAAATACTGTAACGTTTCCTAACGCTGTTTCTCTACTTCTATGAACATTTGAATTGCTTAACTATGCCCCTGACGAGTAAAGAGGAGCAAATATAGGTGGGAACCTCAGACAGGCTTTTGCGAAAGCTTAAGAACCGCACAAGCAACTGAATATGTGCAATGTTTTACTATTTAGGTAACCATAAACTGGAGATGAACTACTCACACAACTCTACTTAACTACGGAAGTGCTTATTTTGGGCCTAATTATGTCAGGGTTGGATCTGGGAAGGACAAAACTGGCAACAATTGACCGGTTTTGTCAAAGCGGTTCATATACCCTGCCATTGGAAACTTGAGAGGCTGGAGTAAATCCAGGACGAACGGCATTAATACATCACAAACACTCGCGAAGCCAGAATACTTTCCATATGGTGGATTTTCCCAGTGGCCAGAGGTATCCAGTACCTGGCGCGGCGAGGGAGACATTTTGCCACCGGCGGATCAAAGAGAGAGGGGAATAATTTCCGGGCAAAGGATTTTAATGAATCGCACGAAGTGCAGGAGCCAGGATATTTTCGCAATTGAACATATTTGTTCATCATCTTTCTATGTTTCTCGTTTCTCATTCATCATATATGCCTTCCCACTCCAGCTTCTCCACATCCTCCCTGGTATAATTATCTGGCGACGCCTCCGGTTGAAAATCTCATAGTTGGCATTGACATTACGTAAGAATGACAATATGATATGTATTTGTGTTGCTGACTGCGACAACTGACTGCTTCAGGAACAATAACGCTGTCTGACATTTGTACTGACACGTGGGTGCAGCCACATTTTTTTAAGGGGGGGCGGGGGCGACTAAAACATGTCATGAAGCAAACACCGCATTTGGCGCGCGAAGCGAGCCCATTGGTTGCTAGGGGGCCCGGCCTTCCTTCTCCATGGCTGCTCCTCTGTGCGGACATGTGGATTGACGGTATGCTGGGACAGTTGGATATCAGCATCGCGTTATCAGTCACGGACTATCAAAAACTGGCCCAGCACCACGGATGTATCAGTCGAGAGCCAGCGGGTTGCCGCCGCCCCGGGTATGCGAAGTACAACACTGGCCCAGCACCACGGGTGTATCAGTCGAGAGGGAGCGGGTTACCGTCGCCCCGGGTATGCGAGGTACAACACTGGCCCAGCACCACGGGTGTATCAGTCGAGAGGGAGCGGGTTACCGTCGCCCCGGATGTGTGTGGTATACTGGCCCAGCACCACGGGTGTATCAGTCGAGAGGGAGCGGGTTACCGTCGCCCCGGATGTGTGTGGTATACTGGCCCAGCACCACGGGTGTATCAGTCGAGAGGGAGCGGGTTACCGTCGCCCCGGGTATGCGAGGTACAACACTGGCCCAGCACCACGGGTGTATCAGTCGAGAGGGAGCGGGTTACCGTCGCCCCTGGTATGCGAGGTACAACACTGGCCCAGCACCACGGGTGTATCAGTCGAGAGGGAGCGGGTTACCGTCGCCACGGATGTGTGTGGTATACTGGCCCAGCACCACGGGTGTATCAGTCGAGAGGAGCGGGTTACCGTCGCCCCGGATGTGTGTGGTATACTGGCCCAGCACCACGGGTGTATCAGTCGAGAGGGAGCGGGTTACCGTCGCCACGGATGTGTGTGGTATACTGGCCCAGCACCACGGGTGTATCAGTCGAGAGGGAGCGGGTTACCGTCGCCCCGGATGTGTGTGGTATACTGGCCCAGCATCACGGCTGTATCAGTCGAGAGGGAGCGGGTTACCGTCGCCCCGGATGTGTGTGGTATACTGGTCCAGAACCACGGGTGTATCAGTCGAGAGGGAGCGGGTTACCGTCGCCCCGGATGTGTGTGGTATACTGGCCCAGCATCACGGCTGTATCAGTCGAGAGGGAGCGGGTTACCGTCGCCCCGGATGTGTGTGGTATACTGGCCCAGCACCATAGGTGTATCAGTCGAGAGGGAGCGGGTTACCGTCGCCCCGGATGTGTGTGGTATACTGGCCCAGCATCACGGGTGTATCAGTCGAGAGGGAGCGGGTTACCGTCGCCCCGGATGTGTGTGGTATACTGGCCCAGCATCACGGGTGTATCAGTCGCGAGGGAGCGGGTTGTCGTCGCCCCGGATGTGTGTGGTATACTGGCCCAGCACCACGGGTGTATCAGTCGAGAGGGAGCTCGTTGCCGTCGGAGGTGTGCGGAACGCCGGCCTTATCTACTTTATTTTTGAAAGCAGGAAAGGCGCATTCAAGCACTCCTGCTGACGTACGACGGCTGAGTGTGCTTTGATAACAATTATTTATATGTTATGTGGTTGATAATTTCGTAATATATTGATGCAGTCAAGCGTGAAAGTTAGGAAAGTGGGTGAAAGATGCGTAAATCTGACAAAGCAGTGGAAATAACCCTGTCTGACATTCGTACCGGCATATGGATGGATAAGGTGTGCTGGGACAAGTTGTCTGACCTCGGTCGATGTCGCCAGATAATTATTTGTACGAAGTTATCAGCCACGTACCTTTCGAAAACTGTACCAGCACCACGGGAGAATCACTCGACGAGAGCTTATCTTATCAGAGAGGGAGCAACTCACTGTGGTCCCGGGTGTGGGCGGTGTGCCGACCCTGTCTATCGCAGTGCCTTCCGTAGAGAGCGAGGCATCAGTGCAGCCTACAAGTTGGTGGAGAGCTAGTAGCTCTTGTGAAGGACAGCTGGACCTTCAGTTCTGGTTACGGAGGGCCAGATATCCCACCATGAATAAACGTGGATGTGGCAGTGCAGATGGTGGCGGCGGCGGCGATAGCGGTGGCGGTGGCGGTGGCAGTGGCGGTGGTGATGGCGGTAGCGGTGGCGGTGGCGATGGTGGAGGCAGCAGTCGTACAGCAATGCGAATGGAGCCAGGCAACCAGGACAGCAACACCACGGCAAGGCCACCACCTGCGTCAGCAGTCTCCGGAGAGCCCTCGCCGGCCAGCACTGGATTGCCCGTCTCCATTTGCGGGACATTGCGGGCCAACATAAATGTACCGCCAGTCTTTGGAACGTTCAAACTAGATCTAAATCCGCCGACAGTCATCAGTGCGGCCATCACAGCCAGGATGATGTCACCGTCAGCTGACGATGATAGAGTTTCCGCGTCGGGTGGCGCCGGACCACCGACCGGTGACGTCAGCGTCAGCGCCGGACCACCGACCGCTGACGTCAGCTTCAGCGCCGGACCACCGACCGGTGACGTCAGCGTCAGCGCCGGACCGCCGACCGGTGACGTCAGCGTCAGCGCCGGACCACGGACCGGTGACGTCAGCTTCAGCGCCGGACCACCGACCGGTGACGTCAGAGTCAGCGCCGAACCACCGACCGGTGACGTCAGCGTCAGCGCCGAACCACCGACCGGTGACGTCAGCGTCAGCGCCGGACCGCCGACCGGTGACGTCAGAGTCCGCGCCGAACCACCGACCGCTGACGTCAGCGTCAGCGCCGGACCACCGACCGGTGACGTCAGCATCAACACCGGACCACCAACCGGTGACATCAGAGCCAGCGCCGGACCACCGACCGGTGACGTCAGCATCAACACCGGACCACCGACCGGTGACGTCGGAGTCAACGCCGGACCACCGACCGGTGACGTCAGAATCAGCGCCGGACCACCGACCAGTGACGTCGGAGTCAGCGCAGGACCACCGACCGGTGACGTCAGAGTCAGCGCCGGCCGGCCGACAGATCGACGTCTGCACGTGCGGCCGTCCGAGCGTCTGCAGGGCTCCACTGACAACGCCTACCGGATGATGTCGCGGCCGCGCGGTCTGGCGCTGATCATCAGCAACGTCCACTTCCAGAATCCGTGCGTGCACCCGGATCGCATCGGTGGCGGCGAGGACGAGCGGGCGCTGGGCTGGCTGCTGACTGAGCTCGCCTTCCAGGTGGAGATGAAGCGAAATCTGGACCGCGACGACATGCGCGCCGCCATCGCCGCTTTCGTGCGACGCGCGGAGCACGGTGTGGCCAACTGTGCTGTGCTGGCCATCATGACACACGGCGAAGAAGCCGGACTGTGCGGCGTGGACTCGAAGCTGATAACTGAAGAGGAGGTGTTCGCGCTCTTCAGCAACCCGTCGGCGCCGCTGCTGGCCGGCAAGCCCAAGTGGTTGATATTCCAGGCGTGCCGAGGAGCGAAACTGAACCGAGCGTTCGATCATTTTTTGAG
The DNA here is from genome assembly GCA_034440615.1 of Ashinkailepas kermadecensis. Lineage (NCBI taxonomy): Eukaryota > Metazoa > Arthropoda > Thecostraca > Neolepadidae > Ashinkailepas > Ashinkailepas kermadecensis. Next base: position 10,088 of record JAOTOM010001091.1, read on the forward strand.
AGTTGAATCCACAGGAGATGATTATGCCACGGGGATGAGGAGGATGATGCCGGAGTTCAGCGATATCTTCCTCACCCATTCCACCATTCCCGGCTACGTGGCCTGGCGGGACGTGGACAGAGGCTCTTGGCTGGTGCAGGCGCTCTGCGAGGTGTTTACCGAATGGGCCCATTGTCAGCACCTCAGCAATTTGCACTTTTCTGTGCAGCGCCACATAGACACGATGCCAGCTGATGACGACCGGAGACAGACCGTGGAGTTCTCGGCCCGTGGCTGCACCAAAAGGCTCTATTTCAACCCTGGCCTGTAGAAGCGTTGTATGTACATTTATCTTGGATTGGAGTCGGCGCATTTGCCCTGAATGTGTTTTGAGTCAGTATCTAAATAATAGCATCAGCGGACTACTTAACCTTCGGCCTCGTATTAATTTGTGCTTCTGTGTAATTTCAAATATTTTGAACCCTTCAACGAGCACCCTACTTATTAGGTACATGTCGATTACGTTTAAATAATTGTGAGGGAAAGAAAAACAATCACTGATGGATCCAAGAACGATGGATCCAAGAATGATGGGGGAGTCAATGCTGAAGGATATGTTTTCATCCTCGATTTGAATAGCCACGTGTGCAATGCTCACTTCAACTTTTTTTTATCGGATAAATGCCTGGATTTTGACAAACCTGATTATTTATGCTGCTTTGATTCAGCATCGGCCAAGTCGGAGAGCAGAGCTGAGACACGATTCGGTCCTCCGTCACCCCTGGATTCATCAGTAAAAGCAGTCACTGTTCAAGTGCATACATCTCCTTAGTCAATTTGGATGTCTTTGAAGAGCAGCATATGTGCTTGTTACATTAATATATTATAAAATCCGCCACTCGGCTTGGCCGTAAGATAGCTTTAGTTGCATCGATATTGTACAGCAAGGCCTCGAAATGCGGTGCGTCAAATATCTCTATGTGGACAGATCCTGTAGAATACATGATAACCCGGAACCAATTACTCGCTGTGGTGAGGATTTCATCCACTCTGTGTGGCTTTACAAACAGTTGTGGTTCGCAAATGCAGAGGTCGTAAATCCTGGTAGCCTAGCTACGACGTTGATGACAGAAGCTGCTCTTCAGGAAGATCGCTTGGAGACAAAATGAGCAAACCCTCTCATCATATTATCGCAACAACATGACTGGAATCATTCTAGCATAGCTTTTATGCAGAAAGCAGCAATTGTTGGTATGCCGCTATTTTCAGATTCTTATTTGCCTAAGCTATGCTTCAATATGCTAAGTAACTTCCCATATGATGAGCCTCAACGACTGGTGTTGTTGGTCTCAGCTCAGGTGTGTCTCCCGCCACGTTCATATCCTGGCGGTTACCGCCAGTTTGAGACATCCTCGGAGACATACATGCTTTGGCAATGACTGTCTCCAAAGCCGAGTTACCAACCGGACGATTCTGACGAGCCTATCAATGCGAGTATAGCCAAGAGATAAGCTGTATGGGATGCACTTTTGCTAAATAAACAGATTGTGTCTCGCAACTGGGAGCGATTCCACTTTGTAAATCACCACACGGGATCGCACGGTTTAACGAGAGCTCGAGGTGTTCAATTATTGGTTCTTATACCGACTTTCCGTATTCCACTGATTCTGTATTTGATTAGAAAATGAAACCGTTCGATTTACGTAGCAAAGACCTATGCGGTCCGTCGTCCGTCTGGCTGTCAATCTTCGGGTGAGAAACGACATTCAAAAAGGCACCAGCAATGAAAATATCCCGGCTTAAAAACACTTTCACAAAACAAGTCCTTTGAAGAAGGTGACCTGTGGTCATCCTGGAAAGTACTAAGTACTAATAATTCATCTTGCTGTTTTCCGGACAGTTCAATGCCAATGTTGGCATCGAGGATGCCATTTTATGAAGAGCATACAAGCAGTGGTTATGCATTTTTCCCATCTTTAGCAGAGGCAAAGTGTCATCCGCTAGAGATTTGTTACGTAAAAGAAGTAGTTACGTTAATCCGGCTTATGTGGCATCCGCTTATATCAAAGAAGCAAGAGAAGAAAGATGAGACGCCGGCAAACAAAGAACGTGGCGTAAAGGGCCGATACATACATAGCATACAGGTTCATACCCGGACATACATACATATATACACGACAATTAGAAGGACACTTGGAGGGTGGACAGCTTCGTTGCCTGCGGAGAGGCTCCACTGCCCACCTGCAACCTGAAATGGCGAAGCGGAGGCCGGGGCGAGTCGTGGGCGTCAGGCCCAACCTTGTATGTGTAGGTGTATGTTTAAGTTAAAGCTTGGGAAAACCTGAGAAGGGGAAAACCAAGCTGCTTGGAAAACCCGTAGGTAAAACCAAGCGCAATATTACAATATTGTGGGTTTATTGTTTATGCATATCTTGTGGGTCGCCCACTATTAAAGAAATATTTTACATAACCGTGTTGAGTGTGCCCTCTTCTAAAAAATGATAGAGCGGAAAAGTCTGCACATGCACATAGTGAAGTATTAATCTAGGCAAACTACCTGGGTAGGTATATTAGGTAGGTAGGAAGGTACCCATGATCACAGGCTATTGAGATTCAAGCTGCTTTTTGTAGCCATTATGTTCTTTCCTCATGGATAAAAAAAATATGTAGTTGGCGAGGACACTGGCCTATGCGATCAGCACTGACACAGTTTGCCCAGATTTGCTCAGGTAGTCATCTGAATGTGAATAAAACAAAATCTTCCTGGATAATTTGTGATTGAAAATGTAAACGGAGTGGCCTCCGATGTTACCTTACATTGGAATAGATTGAAATTCCAATTTCGTATGCTCTGTTCATTAGGATTTGGATGTTATCTCAATTTGAAATATAATTTATATGCTTTCGAGTGAGTGAGTGTGTGAGTTTGGCCAGCCTGCCACCGTGTGGTGATATCGGCTGTTTCTTGGTGTTTGGCGGAGGTATTGGCATTGGTAGGTAAGAAGGTGTGCAGAGTATGGTAGGAGGATTAGTCTGGGAGTGGAAGAGGGGGTTGACTTGTTGATCGTTGTCAGAGTAGAGTTGGAGACGTCTTGGAGCTTGGAGTGTGTTGAGTAGAGTTGAGTTGAGCAGGAGTACAGTAGCTGGTCGAAGTCCGAAGATGAAGTAGTTGCGAAGATCTGCCAGTCCGGACGGTGCCAAGTTGGGGTATGGGGTGTAGTGGGGGGGTTTGGGGTTGGGTCATCGCCATGGATTTAACATTGTAAGAACCAGTCTTTGGGGTACATTGTTTTTTCTTTTCTTTTCTTTTTAAGTAGTATCTTGTTTTTCTGTTCGTTTTGAGATGTTTTGTTCATTTTTCTTTTTCTTTTGTAACATCTTTTTGTATTTACTTAGGTTGTTGTTGTTTTTTTTTTGTTGTTTTTTGTTGTTTTTTTTTCTCTTTTTTCCCCCTTTTCACAGTTGTTCGAGTATGCGTGTGATAGAGAGAAAGTGGAAGACATGTTCGTGTAGTGCTGGATGTTCGTCGTTGAGTAGAGTAGTGAGGTTTAGTGGGATGTTGTGTGTTGCGCAATATTTGGTGATATGTTGTCTTTGGTGGTTGTATTTGGTGCAGTAAATGAGTATGTGCTTGATTGTGAGTATTCGGTGACATGTTGTGCATTGTGGTCGTTGTTGTCGTAGGATGAGGTAGGAGTGTGTGAGTGCTGTGTGTCCTGTTCGTATGCGTGTTAGTGTACGTTCTTTTTGTCTGGTGTGTTGGTTGATGGAGTGCCATTGTTCGTGTTTGGGGTGTATTTCGTGGAGTTGTGTTATTGTTGTGTCATAGGTTTGTTGTATGTGTTTGTTAAGTGCTTGGCGTATTGTGGGGAAGTAATCCGATTTTGAGTGTGGGCATTGCGTGGTTTGTTATAGTTTTGTGGCTAGGTTTGCTTCTGTGTCTGCGTGTTCGTTACCGTGTATGTTTGTGTGGCTTGGGATCCAGAGAAGTAGTGGGCGTTGTTGGATGTTTAGTTTGTTATGTATGTAGAGTATTTTGGGAATGAGTGGGTGTTTGAATTTGGTGTATGGTGTTATGCTTTGTAGTGCTGATTTGGCGTCTGTGGCTATGATGTTGTGTTCTATTTTTGTGTTATAGATGGTGGAGTATGCCGAGAAGATTGCGTATAGTTCTGCTGTGTATGTGGATGCTGTGTCGTGCAGACGGGCACGTAAGATGACTCGGGGCGGTGCTGTATTAGGATACAGCACCGCCGCTGTGCCCGTCTGCTGTGTATGTGATTTGGAACCGTCTGTGTAGATGATGTTGTGATTTGCATATTGTGATGTGAATTGTAGGAAGAGTTGTTGTATTTCTGCGTCTGTGTATGTGTGTTTCGGTTTGTCTATGAGAAAGTGAGTTGTGGGTGTTTGGTGTTTCCACCATGCTGTGGGTGGTGGGAGTGGTTGTAGTGTGGGGAGTGTGATTTGTAGATTATTTGCGTGTTGGTGTATGCGAGTTCCTATTGTGGTTTTGAGTCGTGTTGCGTGCATGAGTATGTGTCTGCGTTTGGTGCGGATTTTGAGTGCTTCAGTGCATGGGTGGTGTTTGACAAGTTGTGTTTTGTAGTGATATCTAAGTAGTGCTTCTGTGCGTCTGTGTTTGAGCTCTGGTATGTGGTTGTATATGTGCAGTGCGACATAAGGTGTAGTGATATATGCTCCGGTGGCTATTTTTAGGCATTGGTGTTGTAGTGTGTCTAGTAGGTGGATGTTTGATTTTGCTGCGTTTTCGAAGAGTGGGGATCCGTATTCCAAAAGTGGCCGAATGAGTGATTTGTAGAGAGTTAGAAGTGTGTTTCGATCGGAACCCCAGTTTGTGCCAGAGAGTGCTCGGAGGATGTTTATTCGTTTTGATGCGCGATTGTGTATGTCTAAGATGTGTGGTCGAAAGGTAAGTCGTGGGTCTAATGTGATATCTAGGAATTTTGTTGTAGTTACAAATGGTATGGGTGTGTGGTCTATTTTTAGTGGTTCTAAGGTTGTGTATCGAGTGTAGCCAAATAGCATGCACTTTGATTTGTGTGGTGCTATGTGTAAGTTAAGTAAGGCTAGTTTGTTGTGTAGTTCTGATAGTGCTCTTTGTAGTGTTCCTAATGCGTTGTTGGGTGTTTCGTGTGATGTCCAGATTACTATGTCATCTGCGTAAATTGCTATTTTGGTCGGGAAGTTGTCAGTGATGAGTGAGTTTATGCCTAGAATGAAGAGGAGGGGACTTAGAACGGAGCCTTGCATTAAGCCGGTTGTGGGGAATTTAATGTCTGACGTGTGGGGCCCAATTTTGACTTGAAATGATCTGTTTAGTAAGTAGAAGTGTAGGTAGTGTATAAGTCTTCCTTGTATGTCTAGGTTGTGTAGGTGCTGTAAGAGTGCTGTGATGTTGATAGTGTCATAGGCTTGTTTGAGATCCAGGAAGACGGCGACGGTGGTACGGTTCTTTGCCGCCGCTTCCTGGATGTGAGTGGTGAGGTAGGTGAGGTTGTCAAGACAGGAGCGGTTAGGGAGAAAGCCTGATTGTATAGGAGAGATTAGTTTTTGTGTTTGACTAATGTAGAGAAGGCGTTTTTTGACAAGGCGTTCAAAGAGTTTGTGGAGACAGCTGGTTAGTGCGATAGGGCGGTAGGAGTCGCATAGTGTTCGGTCTGTGTTTTGTTTTGGGATAGGAATGAGCAGAGCGTGTAGCCAAGATTGTGGGTATGTATGTGTTGTCCATGCGGTGTTATACGTGTCCAATAATGTTTGTAGTGCTTGTGTTGGTAGGTGTTTGAAGAGTGAATAGTGTATGTTGTCTGGTCCTACGCTTGTGTTTCCTGTTTGTGCGAATGCTATTTGTAATTATTTGAGTGTAAATCTAGTGTTGTAAAGGTGTGGCCGTGTGTGTCTGATTGGCGGTGGGGGTCGTCGTGCGAGTGTGGCTGACCTAATGTGATAGTTGTGTGCGAAAATGCTTGCTATTCTTTGTGGATCTGTGGTGGTGACGTTGTTGTCTATGAGTGTGATGGCTTTGGCTTGTGGTCTTTGTCGATGTTGGAATGTGCCAAGAAGTGTCCAAATTTCGCCGAGAGGAGTGAATCTGTTAAATTGGGTGCAAAATGTATTCCAGGAGGTTTTTTTTTGGCATTTTTAATGGTTCTTTTGCAGGCTGCTCTGAGTTGTTTGTATACTGTGAGTGTTTCTGGTGTGCGGTGTCTTTCGTGTCTGTGTCGTGCGTGATTCCTCGCGCGGATCGCCCAGTGGCATTCGTCGCTCCACCAGGGTGCCGCGCGAGGTTTGTGTTGATGGCGTGGTTTTGTTTGTGGTATGTGTTGGTGTGCTGTGGTGATGAGGATGTGTGCAAACTGTTCTGGTGTGAGGTGTGGGTTGTGTGCTGTTTGTGCTGCTATAGATTCTGAAAAGGGTGTCCAGGATGCTTTTTTGAGGTTCCATCGGCCCGTGGGTGGATGTGGTGGGCCCGTGGTCGGGATTTGGTTAAAGGTGATGGTTAAGGGTGCGTGGTCACTGAAATGAGGATCGGGGTCGGCTGTCCATGATAGGGTGAGGGCTGTGCGTGAGGATGCCAGGGTTACGTCATGAGTGGTGGGGGGAGTGTGGTTAATTGGGACGAGGTATGTTGGTGATCCGGTGTTGAGTACTGTGAGGTTATGTTGTGTAGCCAGTGTGATGAGTGTGCGTGCTCTGTTATCGGGTCGTGTTGTGCGGGTGTCCCATAGTGGGTGGTGCGAGTTGAAGTCTCCTGTGAGAATGACGGTGGTGTTAATTGGATCAAGTGCCTTGTTTAATTCCGAGAGGGTTTCTGTGGGTCGCGGGGGGGATCGTATATGTTAATGAGTGTGTAAGCTGTGTTGTGTAGGTGGATTTCAGTGAGTAATATGTCTGCTGTGGTGTTGAATTGTATCAGGCGGTGCGGAGTTGTATTCCTAATGTATGTGCATACTCCGCCTGATCTGTGTGTGTTGTGTGTGTCTTGTCTGTATAGCGTGTAGTGAGAGACGTTAAATTGATATGGGTCATGGGGTTTGAAGTGTGTTTTCTGTATGCATAGTGCAGTGTGGTTTGCTTGTAGTGCGTAGTGTTTGAATTCTGGCCAGTGTCTAATGAGTCCGTGCGTGTTCAATTGTAGTATTGTGTTCATTGTCTGTGTATGTTGGCACGAGTGAGTGGTCTGTTGGGGGATGTAGTTTTGGGGGTTCTTTTCGTGGGCCTATGAGGTTCTTGTGGTTCAGTGGGGGTGGTGTTGGTGTTGGGTTGGGAGGGATTGTGGTGTCCGAGTCGGTTGTGGTGTGATCGGTGTCCGTTTGCTCTGATCCGATGTCTGTGTGCGAGTGTTGTGCCAGTGATATGTTCGATGTGTGTGAAGTTGGGGATGTTGAGGATTCTGGTTGGTAGGGTGGTGGCGGTGGAGGGTGGCAGGGTGGAGTAAGTACCTGTGAGCGGTTTGGGATAGGTGGTGGTGCTTGCAGTGGTCTGTAGGTAGTGGGGTGTCCTGGCGTCGCGGGGTGTTTCTTGTGTGTGTTGGTGTTGGTCGGTGTTGGTGTGTCTGTTCGTTGTGAGTTTGTGTTTGTGTTCTGCTTGCGTGGTGATCGTGTGGGGAGAGCCGGGTATTCTGTGTAAGAGAGTGGTGGTGCTGACGTGTGGTTCACCGGCTCTGTGCGGCGAGTTGGCCACGCCGCCTGTGGGCCGAAGACCACTGCCCTGGCGTCGGGCAGGGACATGCCCCCGAGATGGACTCGGCGGAGCACCTCGCGCTCCGCCTGCCATCGGGGGCAGCCCCCGTCCGACGCCGCGTGGTCCCCTCCGCAGACGGCGCAGTGGCGCTCGTCGCTTGTGCACTGGTCAGTGGGGTGTGGCTGGGCGCAGTTCCCGCATGTGTGTGTGGTGCTGTGGCACCCCCCCCCCCCTTTGAGTGGCCATAGCGCTGGCATTTGGCACAGCGTCGCGGGAGGGGTGCGCGTGGACTGATTTCGTACCTAATGTATCCGGCTTTAATGTGTTTCGGTGGTGTGCGTGTGTTAAATGTGAGTATGTGGAGTCCTATGCTGCGTGTGTTCCTAGGGGCCGGCCGGTACACGGCGGTGACGCCCTGGTCGAGGAGTCTCTCGACCAGGTCGTCCGCCGATATACCGGTCAGCTCTCTGGCCATAATGGTTCCTTGTGAAGTGTTGAGGTGTGTGGCAGGGGTGATGGTTACTGGGATGTTGAGGATGGCGTGTATGTTAGGTAGGAGGCGTGCGTCGATGTTGTTGTGTGCCTGCATGATGAGCGCCCCTGATCTCATTAGTTTGGCGTGTAGGGGCGCTCCCGTGTATGTGGTGAATTCCTCATCCACACGCCGGGGGTCGAGGGAGCCGATGGACTCCCCGTCTCCCCGGCGGCAGATGAAAAATTCGCCTGTGGGTGTGGTGTCTTTGGTCATGGTTATGTGGGTACGTGGGCTGTTGTATGTGTTTATGATGTATGTGGTTGTTGGGAAAAGGTGCGTTGTGGCAGGTGTGTGCAACAGTGAACAGTACAATAGTTGGCGGAGGGTATAGAAGGGCGTGAAGAGAGCCCGACAGATTGTAACAGAGGGGCAGAATAGTCGAAGAGAACACAAAGAAATCGGAGAATGTGCGTGAAGAGAGCACGGTCAGACAGATCAGATAAAGATCGTGCAGAGGGCACTAGAGGGAAAGTCGGGGAGTGGGGTGGAGGGAGCCCGGGGCGGGAGGGTGTGGCGGCACCGCCGGATTGACCTTATAGCAGATGATAGCCGTAGATACAGGTTGTAGAGGTAGGCGGTAGAGCGTAGATGTAGCTTGTAGAAGTAGCGGCGATGAAGCGTAGAGGTAGCCGAGGTGATGACGAAGATGACGCACTGCACTGAAGTCTTGTAGTTCAGGTGGAGTAGGGAGGAACAGGTAGGTAGTAGTGAAAAGAGGGGGGGGGATGAGAGGTGAGGTCGCTGTGCAGGGAGGTTGTGTAGGTCCTGTGGTCCGGTGTCGTGTTGTGTAGTGTTGGTGGCAGGTGGCTGGAGCTGGTGAAACTAAACCTAAATCTAACCGCGTCTTCGCACCGATCGCGTGCGGTGCTGTAGGCGCTTCAAAGATGCAGGTAGGTAGGTGTAGACGTAGACGTAGACGTGCGATCAGCGAAGGTATATGCTTTCCTCAATGCCTAAAATGAAGTTAGATACTGCATTGATAGAGACTGCCGGTGCAAAAGTATGTAATGAAGCAGGATGAGAAGCATTAAGTCATACTTAGCTCATCACGTAGTGTTTGAGAAGCCCATACACACATATACACACACACACACACACGCACACGCACACGCACGCGCACGCGCACGCGCACGCACACGCACACGCACACGCACACGCACACGCACACGCACACGCACACACACACACACACACACACACACACACACACACACACACACACACACACACACACACACACACATATATATATATATGTATATATAATCACTCTTATAGCGTCGTACTCTTATAAAGTCGTACTCTTATAAGTTCGCACTCTTATAGGTTCGGACTTTTAAAAGGTGGTACTATTTCCAGGTCGCGCTCTTCACGCCGGACCAAATGCGACTTTTTTGGAGGCAGAGATAGGAGTTCCATAATTACCAGTGTACCCATCCATGAGCCTCGAGTTGCATGGCATGGTAGTACCCGTACCCCACCCAGCCAGGAGTTCCATAATCTTCACAGTACACATCCATGAGACCCGAGCAGCATAAGCACGGCAGTACCTGTACACGTACACGGGCTTTAGTTTCAAAAAGTCATAAAGTGTTAAGGCTTAATAAGAGCCACAGGGACCCATCTGGGTTAAGCCTATCTAGAAAAGTGTAACGAAGGTTTTTCACCCCCCTCACTTATGGGGCTAACCTTCATTTGGCTACGTGAATAGTCTTGAGTACCTCCGCGTTTGCGATATTTAAAAACCCCAGTTATAAATTCAATGGTTCGAATCCTTCATCTCTGTGCTCTGATCTCCACATCTTGACACGCACTTCCAAAGCCAGCACTTTTATATTGTGCGAATTAGTCAACAGACAAATGCAACGAAGATCAGACATTAATGGCGCAGCGTGATATAGACGTGAATAATATAGCTTCACTTTGACAGACAGGTGCAATTATTTTCTATCAGAGAACTACATCTCAACAGACGCAGCGACTCTCAGGCAGAGTCCCGACGTATCTCTGTACCTTAATATGGTGAGCCTGGGCGGGCTAGGCGGCGGGCCAGCCGCCCGAGGGACGACCGCCAGCGACCAGTGCTCGGTAGTAACAGGCTGAGAGTCCCTGCGGCGCGTCCGAGGTAACTCACAGTACGTTACTATCACGTGATCAACCCGCACACGTCACATGACTGACTGCGTCGCATGGCCAGGACGTCGGCCCCGGGTCGAGAACAATAGCCGACTACTGCAGGCGGGCGCACTGTCTATCTCAGAGACAGACCATGTCAGAGACACCTCTGATCTCAGCACGACGGTCCACATCCGTGGGAACTGGTGCTGAGTGTGCACATCGGCAGCCTCGCTCGGCCTGGCGTCGCACACGTGGCCGTCAGCATTTCACCGGACGTTGTTCCACCACAGCTGACTGGCAGATGAGCGGCACTGCAGCCGCTGATCTAGCGACACAGCGCCCAACACACTAGCGACACTCGGTCACATCACCGCATGACAGCTGGCATAGACATCATAGACACGCCTGTCCATGGGGTTCCCATAATATAATCACTTGTCCTACATCACCCACTGATGATCACATCTGACGACGGCGGCGGGGCGCCGGCGTACTGGGGTGCAGCGGTGGCGGGCGGGCACGCCGCTCGGGTTGCGAGGTCACATCTGCAGAGGCGACGGCCGGGCGCGCCGGGATGCTGGAGAGGGAGGGGTAGGTACAGCGGTCGGCTGCACGGTTTCGAGGTCACAGCTCTGGCGGCCGGGGCGGCGGGGTGTCAGCCGGAAGGAGGGAGGGGGTCAGGGCAATGTCCACTGACCGGCTCTCGACTGGAGCAGTGACTTCACTCGTCAGCGTCTAGATAGGCGGGCGACAGGTATGTGCCTGGAAACTTGTCGCGCCAGGAACGGTGGGGGTAGGGGGCTGAATGGCTGGGATTTAGATGCCCCAAAACCAACTTTGTTACAAAAGGTACTAGAAATATACATACTCTCACCTAACTCTATCCCTTATCTTAAGTTCCTAGGAAGCTATATATCCCACCCTATCTAGCACCATTCACTTGCTTTTGCATTACACATTCAACATTTACAAACTTCTCCCATCATACCCATTGTGCTACCATAGACAATCTCATCAGTATCACATCCCGAAGGAAGGTGCTGAATCCACTGCTAGGTACGCTAGATAGAATGCCATAATGCCACAATATATGTTGGATTACAATGGTATATATGCTCAGTGGCGCAGCCAGGATCTTCTGAGGGTATCAAAAAGTCACGCCCGGACCCTGAACAATCACGCTTGGGACACGACAGGTCCTGCCGCGCCCCAACAGTCTCAACGGGACCAAAACAAATGAAGCCTGAGCAACAAAATACAATCCCAACATGGATAATCACCCTGGGGCACCAAAAATGACGCCAAAAGCCCCCAAAACGTGTTGGGCCTCCAACAAATTTCGAGGCTGCTAAAACTCGCGCTAGGGATCCAAGCAAATGACGTCGAGGCCCAAAGGAACACACATGGACTCAAAAAAGTCGCGTCGCAGACCTTGAAAATCACACTGGAGTCCCAATAGGTCGCCCCGGGCAACAAAAGTTGCAGCAGCCACCCCCCCCGCCACACACACACACTCACACGAAAAAATCAATTCTGTATGCATTAATGAATTTATGCATTTATGATTATTATTGCATCATTGATTATTTCATTATTATTGCATGATATGATTATTATATTGCATATTGTGCATTTATGAAAGTTAGCTTGCCTTCAGACTTCAATTTCATTGCCGCTTACAATGATATTTTGCGTATATTGTTACTTTGCGTATTGTCTTCTGGAGCTATAGTCCACCATAGACGGCGGGCCGCCGGCGGCGACGCCCGCGGCTCGCGGCCCGTCCCCGACCGCACGCCATTCGTAATATGGCGGGGCGCGGAACCATTTCTGGCATGAGTTCCGCCACCATTGGAGTTGAGGCCGACAGGTTTTCTCGATATTGTTGAAGAACATTACGCGCTTATGGGCGTTGAATGGAAAGAATGCATCTACAACCGTGAGTTTCTCCTACATCACTTTGGCGCGGCAGAGCCGATGTTGCTTAGTATTGTTGAAGGGTGGAGCATTACTTTTTGTCGTTCCACCGTTCGGCGGCCCTACGGATCCTCTGGGTCGCAACCGTCGGCGCTTGACGTGAATCGAGCCATGCCAGAACCTCAATAATGCCGGAAAGCTTCATGCCAAAAAGTAAACAATGACGGGGTTAGGTATCCATAAAAGTAGTCAAGTATAGCATCAGAATTGCAAGCATCACCAGAAAGCATCAGGTGATTTTATGCCGGTTTATTTGAGACCATTGTAAGTTAATTCGCTAATGTAGAACATCTTATATACAATTAAACGGAATACAATGTGATGATTCGAGACAGAAATCCTGAAATTGAGTGCAAAAATGACAGGGTTAGATATCTATAAAAGTAGTCGAGCATGGCATCAGAAGGCAGCTGATTATATGTTGATTTATTTGAGACCATGGGAAATGAATTCGCTAATGTAGAACATCTGATGTACCATTTAAAGGAATACAATGTGCTAATTCGAGACACAAGTCCTGGAATTTAGTGCAATAATGGCAGGGTTAGACATTTACAAAAGTCGCGGAGTATGACATCAGAAGGCAGCTGATTTATGCTGGTTTATTTGAGACCATTGGAAATTAATTCGGGAACGCAGAACATCTCATATACAATTTAAAGGAATATAGTGTGATAATTTGGGACACAAATTCTGGAGTTAAGTGCGAAAGTGACAGGGTTAAGCCGTCATGGAAGTTATTCAAGATGATATAATAATGTAGCACGATCGATTTTCGTTTAGTTAAGAGCATTGCAAATTGTCAGCATATCACACCGAAGCTGTATGACGCGTTTTTATTACAAGATGTTGAGTGGCCAATTGCTCACATTTCACTGTAAGGGCAAAGTTACAGGGGTAATTAATGATTGGATAATAAAACGAACTACACATCATAAGAGAGCTTGTTTCAATGTTGTTCAAATTTGACCATTGGAAATTACTTGCACCTCCTCTAGAAACTAGAATATGGCATTCAGCATAGCAAGCCCATTCTGGTGGTGTTCGTTTACAAACCCACCTCCAGAGCGGCGCCGCCGGTATTATGTCCGCTCATGACGCCTAACGATCTTTTTTAAAGTAAATTTAATCAGAGTTCTTGCTGAGGTGGCTTTATGAACCAGGGTCCTATTGCTAAGCAGAGCTTGTTGCGTGAACCCTGGCCCAGCCACCCGATCCATTAATTTCAGTTCAACGGCAGAATTTTGAGCGAAAGTTTAACGTGCCGTCAATGCACCGACACGGCCGCCCGGTAGCTCGTCCCCGGCCTTACGGGAGACATTGCGGAGTTTCTGCCACCAGATGGCAGCCCAGGCGAGTGTGACACGAAAGGCGGCAGGCTGCGGCCCGCTAACGCGTGGAGTGTGTGTTGAAGGGCTGTTGATGCTGGTTTTTAACAGTTCACGCGTAAAATGTCAGTAACCATTTTATGGGATGTGTATTTGCTGTGTCACTACATCCAGCGGAGCAGGTGGGGATAAGTTCCCGGCCGAGAAATCCGAGAACAGGCATGGATTATGAAAAATTTCAATAGAAGCCTCATTCAAACGAACTAAGCACTCCCGTGTAGGTATCCATGTGCAGCACATTTAGAAAAGTCTGATTGTGTTGCTGAGATGTGGCATGATGAATATTTCTAAACAAACATGAAATATGCTAATGTTTGCTTACAGAATGCCGACGATCTTTCCCATCCTCATTTATTGTGTTTTGCCTTGCTGGAAGACACTTGCTCCCTCTCCCTGTGTTGGAGGTGCCCTTCCAATGATTTCAACTTCTAATATTGGACATTAATGTGGTGCTCCCCCCCCCCCCCCCCCACCAATCCATTGAATTGGAATGCACCAATACCTGGTATCACCAATCCATTGAAACTTATGCCTATCTAGTATATGGTAGGCAGCTACCAGGGGCATTGTTGTGTATACCTTAACAGTGCAACTACCCCAGGGGCGGATATATCAGAGCACTGGGGTATGCCCATCCCCCATGGAAAGATGGCGCCCATCTGACCGGAGTACCTGTCCGGGAATACTAGAGTGCAACGGACCCCTCGCTCAATTTTCAACCGAAGACGCTGCTCTGAGGGGAAATGCGCCCTCTTGAGGGTAAACTGTGCCCTTTGCAATACGGTCGAGTGCACACATCCATCCTCTCAACAGACATTCACGAAAATACGCACTTCCAGGGACTTTCGCAGCGGCGGTCCTCCCAGGAATTGTCGCCCCCTACCCCACCCCCAGGCGAGTGTCGCCATGGAAATTTCTGGATCCGCCTCTGACCTGTCCGTGTGCGCAATGTTGAGATCCCCTGGCCGAAGCTAAGTCTGGAAAGCTCACACTACATGCACAGTAATGGTAGTTTTAAATATAACATTTGATAATTTGGTTGGGAAATTACACCCATGCGCGCACAAATTGTAAATTGGTATGCGTTGCTTCCGGACACTTAATATTCCTTTTCCACATTTGTTTTAGCCCATGACAAAAACAAGGCAGACGGTAAGCCAAAATATATGCTGCAAACATGATGGAATGGAATAAGAGATAAACCGCAAACGATATCGTGCATTATGTACGAAACATCATACCAACCGCTGAGGACATCGCGTACACAATTCAGATCACATCACACAATGTACAGGTCTCATAAGCGGCGGATCCAGGAGCCAAGAGTGCCACGTCCACCTATCATGCAAAGAGCGGGGGCATGACACATGGGCATGCCCCGATCTTTTAAGCGTGATTTTCAGGGGCCCGGTCCGTCTCTTTGGGGCCACCATCGTGATTTTTTTTGGGCCAGCTGCCAACTGACCCTCCCAGCCGGACGCTAAATGCGAGCGTTCGAAGCGACTCGAACCCTGTGTCGCCAGGAAAGGGGAGACCAGAGCAGGCCAACGCTCTAACCAACTGCGCTACCGGGGCGGCTAAATCATGTACTCACGCCTTTACACCTTTACTACATCTACCGACCGAATCACTACGGACGACGCCATTCTCGATGCTATCGAATGGATGCTATAGATGGTCGACAAGAGCCACGTCGCGTCGCTAACACCGATAGACCTCATCAAAGCCTTCGACAGTGTCGATCATGGTGTCCTCCTGGCCAAGCTGAGCTGGTATGGCGTGCATTCGATGGAATGGTTCCGCAGCTACCTCAGCGACCGGAAGCAGATGGTGAGCGGCGGCTCCTCCACCCTTCCCCTGACTCGGCGTGGCCCAAGCCTTCATCATCTGGCCAATCTTCTTTCTCATCTTCATCAACGACCTGTCCTCTTTCCTCCCCCATGGCCGCCTATTATCCTATGCCGACGATACCTAGCTTCTAGATCATTCTATACCAAACGTCACCGGCCTATCCAGCCTTAAGGCACGGGTCGAGGAGTCTATATCTCATCTTCAAAATTGGTTTCAGTCCAACCGTCTAAGGATGAGCCCGGACACAACTCCATCCACCCTATTTGGCACCAAGGCGTCATTAAAAGGCAATGAACGTCCAGGTCACTCTTCCAGACTTGATCATAGCTCCACGTCCCACCGTTCAAATGTCAGTTGTCCTCCTGGATCAACACCTTAGCTGGGATTGTCACATATCCATGTGTGTGCGCAAATGCAACGCCATCATAGCATCCCTATGCAAATTTCGCCATTAATTCACCACGGATGTCCTCCAGCTCTTGGCCCAGATCCACGTTTTGCCCCACATCCTTTATTGTCTGTCCCTCTGGGGCGGAGCCGCTCAGTGACGTCTGCATCGCGTGCAAAAATGCATCAACTTTGCCGCGCCACTAGTCACCGGTGTCCGCCGTAACGAACAGGTGTCACCTGCACTCGCGCCATTAGGATGGCTGAAATTCGCAGAGATGGTTCGGCAGCACGATTGCGTTCAAGTAAACAGAGCCATGTGTGTTGAGCAATGTCCGGAAGCTGTCCGTATGATGTTTATATGACGGTCACAGGTATCGCAGAGGGAGACCAGAGCTGGGTCAGTCGGCCAGTTTCATCTCATAAGATGTCTACTCACGCAGACCCAGCGAGGTTTTTAATACCGTGCCGCGGTCACTTGGAACAGACCACCACCCGCCACCAGACAAGCACCAAGTCGCTCTGCATTCAGTAGTGCATTGACGCAAGGTCGCCAGTTTTACTATATAGGTATAAATCTGTATAAGCTGTATGATCTCGAAATGTTTCTGACTCAGTTTTCTTTACCTTACGTGCTTACACAATATTATCTAGGTGCAGAACAGCCACCACGTGAAAGTACCCCAATACATGACTTTGACTTTGCGTCCTTGTGAACTCTTTATCGTCCTTGTGAACTACATTTAGATAGTGCTGGGGAACATGATATTAAATGTGCTGACTTGAAGCTGACAGGAATGGTTAAGAATAGTGATGAATCCAACAATATTCAACTGGACTCGCAGAACCTAAAAATTGGGCTGATAATAAAAGATGTTTTTTAACTATGATAAGTGTCATGCTATTGTACTTCACGCTTGAAGGTGGGACATCGAGACCTACAACGGGACAAAGATGTCATTGAAGAGAGAATATCCGTGGGAGAGGTAGTTTCAGGTGATCTTAAAGCAGAAAAACAATATAGCTCTGCTATGAGCAAGGCAATTATAATGCCAGGAATTATTAATATCACTGTGAAACATAAAAGCAAGGAAGGTATGACCAAAAAATGTACTTTGCCTATCTGCGACACTACTTGCACTATCGTGCACAGACATGGAGGCCTTACTTAAAAATGTAGATAGGCATGCTAAAAAGAGGGCAGCGCAAGGCTACTAGGTTTATTAGTGGACAACGAAGCTTAGAATATAGGGAGTGGTTCAAGACATTATATGTACTGACTGATGCATAAGAGACCATGGGAGAATATGGCTGAGATGCTTATGACAGTAAAAAGGTTAGATAATGTCAAACGAATGAAGCTCTTCTACTTCGGGTATCTCAAAGCGGTCATCAATTCAGGTTAGACAAGTCCAGGTGTAGGACAGCTAAATGTTAACAAGGTTTCAGTCAAAAAGTGTTTGATCAATGCAATAGGCTGCCTGATAATGTAGTGGGGTGTCTCTCGTTGAGTGTATTTATTTTGAGAGTGGATACATTCTTGAGGTCAAATCATCATTTTACTGAATAAAAGTCTGTGCAGTAGGAGGATGAGCATTGGCGTGGATTGAGTGGGATTGATGATAGTAGGTCTTAAATCGTGCCAATAATGGGGAATTATGCTGGCAACAGGTGTGCATTGCAGTAAATTCAGTACCTTGCTTTCAGTATGTGATGCTGATGAGCCTGGCCAAGATAACACAATGGTGCAGTCTCATCAGCATCACATACTCAAAGCAAGGTACTGAATCTACTGCAATGCACACCTGTTACCAGCATAATTGCCCCTTATTAGCGCGATTTAAGACCTACTATCATCAATCGCACTCAACCCACGCACATTCTCATCGGTACTGCACAGTAGGGTGGTCCTTATTTGCACGACAAATTTTGCATACAAAATACATGGCTGACCCACCTAAAGGTTGCCACTTGGGCTAAACACAATGCGTAAAAAGTTTCATTGCGAAATATTAATATTTAGGGGTCACTCAACTACTTTGAAAACTTAACATATTGGTAAATACTGACATTTGGGCCATATATTCATTATCCATAGACTCGCCACCATTTGTGCTTGCGTTGGTATGCATCATTGGCCAATGGACCATATATTCACTATTCATAGAATCTCCAGCAGTTATGTTGGTGTAGGTATGGACGACTGCTCACTGGTAGCCGGTAGGTGCCGCTGATTGAGGAAAACTCTTCATTCAGATAGTGTGTGGTAATGCGGCCGCGCGGTGACATAGAAACAGAGCGATTGGTGGCAGCTGCTGCACACTCAAAGCAGTAACACCTCCCTTATCTCTCTTCTGGCCTTCTGCAAGCTCTCGCTACTTTCTATATCTTCATCGAGAGAAAAAAAGAAATCATTCGTGAAGCAGCCACGCAAATAAGTGATGAAATTGCCAGTTTCTGGCATCGGGCAAAGTTACCACTCCGCCATAAGCAAGAATGCATCAAGAAAATTGAAGGCCATTTTGCAAGATAGCTGGCTTTGAAGAAAAACTCATCGAGACAATGTCAAACACAAAATAAATTTGATGGTGCTTCCCAGACCACTAAACGGATGCTTGACACTGCACCACGCCTCTCTACGCGTTGCTACAGGTGCGTTCCGGACATCGCCAACCGTCAGACTCTTGTTGAGACTGACGAGTCTCCCTCATCACTACGACGTGAAATGCTAGGGCTAAGATACGCCTGTAAGCTTGCCCAAAATCGACGACACCCGACGTACCAATGGGTATTCTCTACCCCACCTGTTACACGTCCGAATACCAGAAACTCACTGTTGCCATTCAATCTGCGTCATGCCCGCTCTTTCTCGAATGCCACATCAAGTCGAAATACCTAGCACAGCTCAACATCCCAACTACACCACCTCGGCGTCGGATTGAGTTCACCATTGATCTCTCACTGAGTAATCCCCGGAAGGCTAATATTAGCGCCACCGACTCCCGTACGATGGCGTTAAGAAGAATCCATTCATATCCAGATACAGTGCGGATCTACATCGACGGATCGAAGCTCAGTAACGGCGTAGGATGTGCGTTTGTATGTAACTTACATATCGAATCATTTGTACTTCCCAATCACTCATCAATTTTTGCCGCTGAACTGTATGTCATTCTACAGGCTCTTCTTCTTATTCAGCATGACAACAGAATTCGTGACAAAAGATATTTGATTCTCACTGACCCGCTAAGTAGTCTATTGGCTCTGAAAGCATTTAGTCACGACCACCACGTCTTGCATGCTATTACGACAACCTTGTACTCTCTGCATGATGAAGAAGTTGACGTAATTTTCGTGTGGATTCCAAGCCATACAGACCTGGCTGGTAACGAGGCCGTAGATCTGGCGGCAAAGAGAGCTGCACACGGTGGCCACAAGACGCGCCTGGCCCTTCCCCCTGGAGACTTCAAACCAGTTATATCATCCCTGGTTCATCGAAAATGGCAATACGCTTCGACCATGAAAACCAGCAAACTGAAACTTGTAAAACCAGTACTCAGGACGTGGAAGTTATCATTTCGCACACAAAGGAGAGAGGAAGTTGCGCTATACCGTCTTCGGATAGGTCATCACTAGCGACACATAGATTGACGGCAAGTGCCCGTCCTCTGTGCGCACGCTGTTCTACTCCACTCACAGTATACCACGTACTCGTTGGCTGCTCTGCACTAGAACCTGCGCGCCGCAGATATCTTGGGGATCAAAGTACTGGGATGACATTGCGACAAATGCTGGCCGATGACTCTCAGATCGTTGCATCTGTTGACATATTATATTCTTGCAAAAAGCAAACTTTGACATCATATACCGCCCATCATAAGCACTCTGATATGAGTTCAGACCCCTGACATAACAATAACATTATAACAGCTACCTGTTATGGGCGCAAAATTACCAATGCAGTCGACGCGCCCTAAAGCACAAATCCACCACCACCACCAAAAGAAATATGAAGACGACTCTACGGCCAACTTTGACGATCTCTTCGATGTCGCCCATGCTGATGCACTTTTCTTGATGAAAATCGAAGAAGACCGGCAATTTCTTATAGCACAGCGAGAAAAGGGACGGCGTGGATCGATGTTATCGGTGGATGAAGCATTACGAAAGAAGGAAGGAAAGCAAAGATAAAGAATAGAACAGGAAAGTCAAAGACGACTAACTGCGGAGAACCAGGTAAAAGAAGCGTCAGCAAACAAGCCTTGCCAGATAGTTCAGACACAGGTGAAGAAGACATAGGTGATGCTGAATATGAACCGGTTTCCGGGCCTAGTTCTGCAACTGTAATGCTTAAGCGTAGCGCAGAAAAACGTGGACGAAAATAAATAATCACACCAGAGCTGGCTTCCGCGTTAGACCGAAACAACATCACCGACAGAGCAGCCATGATGGTATGTGGAGAAGCTGCCGGCAGTCTCGGGCATGATCTCGGGGACTTTGCTTTAAATCGATCAACCATTCTGTGGAAAAGAAGACAATATCGGAAAATTGCACCTAGAAGCATTCTTGAAAGCGTCAACGGAGATGCAGCCCTGGTAGTGCATTGGATGGTAAACTTCTTCCTGACCTAACCGGCAAAAAAAACAAGTAGATCGACTCCCAGTATTGGTTTCAAATGATGGAAGCTCCCAGTTGCTTGCTGTGCCGAAACTCCCATCGGGAACTAGGGAGGCCCCAGCACATGCAATTCTGGACACTATTAAACAGTGGCAACTTGAAGAAAAGATACAAGGAATGTGCATTGATATGACAAACTTAAATACTGGCAATCATAAAGGGGCCTGCATGATTCTGGAGCAGTTGCTTGCCATTGATCTGCTTCACATTGGATGTCGTCATCACATCATCGAGCTTCTTGCAGGTGCGTCATTTACTGAAGCGGTGGGCGTTTCTTCAGCGCCACAAGTCCTGCTCTTCAAGCGATTTCAAGCCTAATGGGAGTGTATATATCAACATAATTATGAAGACGCTTCTTCAGATGAGTACACTGCACAAACAGTCGTTGATGTGCGAGAAGAAATGATAAACGTTCTGAAGACTACGTTGAAGGAACATCATCCAAGGGAGGATTACAGATAATTGGTGGAGCTCACTATGCTGTTCTTGGGTGCTGTGCCCCCTCGTGGAACACACTTCAGAATTCCTGGTGTAAGGCATGAAGCCAGATGAATGTCAAAAATAATCTATACATTCAAAGTTTGGATGTTTAGATCCCAATTAAAGTTAACTGCTAGGGAAGTGTGTGGCCTTCGGGATATTTGCATTTTCTTTGCACGACTTTATGTTAAAGCTTGGATAACTGCACCATAGCCAATCAAAGCTGTTGCAAGCGACTTGGGTCTCCTGTAGTCGTTGGACAAGTATTGCCCCATACATTTCCAAAGTCATGACGAAGAAGCTGGGATCACATCTTTGGCACTTATCGGAACAACTTGTTGGGCTTGCCCTCTTCGATGAGCGCCTGGAAGAAGACCTCAAGAACCGCATGGTGCATGCCATGTCCACCGTGAATGGCAAATAATATCCTCCAAGCGTCTCTCGGTGCATACAGATGCCTTGCAAGATGCCTTGTGGCTCACTTTTTCACCATCAACACAAAACGCCTGTTCCAGAAGCTGAAGTTGCCCGTGGCTTTTTTTTAGGCTTCTGCATCCAACTGGAAGGAGAACGAGGCGTACAGAGATGCAAGGGTCATTGCTGCGAAGTTGGCCGTTGGAAACGACCACGCCGAGCGTGGTGTTGCCCTGGTCCAGGAGTATTCCGGTCGTTTGACTAAGGACGAGGACCAGCTGCAATTTGTTTTCCAAGTGGTTGCCGACTACAGGACGAGGTGCCCAGACGCATTGAAGCGGACCTTAACTGGGCCACAATGAGTGCCTGGTCAGCATGATAGTCCTGTTTTATACAGATAGTACCCACTTATGTGAGGAAGTGGGCATAAATTCAGGGAAAATACATAGATGGAAAATACCTCCATTTACTAATAATAGCTCACGTACATCAGACTATATCTCCATGGACCAAAATTTAGGCCAATAATGGAAAGTAATGGGACCTTGAGCGACATCTAAATATTAATAGTTTTTAATAAAACTTTCCATACAATGTTTTTACACCAAATGACCACTTTTATGAGGGTCAGACTGAAGGAAATAAAAAGTCATAAAATATGAACAACCCTACAGTGCACAGCTATATATTCAATGAAAAGACGATTTGACCTAAAGAATGTATCCACTCTTCTCATAAATACACTCAACGAGGAACTCCCCACTACATTATCAGGCAGCCTATTACATTGATCAACAACTTTTTGACGGAAACCTTGTTGGCATTTCACTGTCCTACACCTGGACTTGTCTAACCTGAATTGATGACGCCTTTGTGATAATCTAAGAAGAAGAGCTTCATTCAGTTGGACATTATCCAACCATTGTACTGTCATACGCATGTCAAACATATCTCTCCATGGTCTCATATGCATCAGCGAGTACACATCTAATGCCATAAGCCACTCACCATATTCTGAACTCTAAAGTCATTAAGGAGACCGCGATGGCTCAGTCGATAGGGTGTTGAACTCTTGATCGCAAGATTGTGGGTTCGAATCCCGCAACCGGCGGAAATACCGAGTCCACCCGTAACCAATCAGTGTGAGAGGTTGACGACCCTATATGGCCTAGTAGTTGAATGCATCGTAAAAGAACCCAAGGTTCTTCTCATTTTTCAAAGCCATCGATAATGTAGGGAAGGTGCATTTGCGAAAAATCCAGCATACCTATAGCATACGGCTTATATGCTAAAGTATAATCATAAGGCATGGAATACTGTGATATGTAGATTATGTAAGGAAGTTGGACTTCGTCTTCCAATTCTTCAGGAGTTTACCGCTTCTCCTAATCCAATCTTTTCACACTGTGCATAAGCCACTATGCTGCGTGGATTTAATACATTTATGAGTGATACTGCCAGTTGCCACCATTTCATGCCTAGTTCCTTAACCTCATATCGGCATCAAGTGATAAAGCTCAATAAGAGCCACCGGGGCCCATCTGGGTTACGTCTATAACGGGAAGATTCTATAAGATGAGAAAAAGATACTGAAACACCGTAACCAATACTACTATGAAACTATGTACCACATTGTGTTCTCTTGGCCAGGTAGTTTCGTAATAGTATTGATTACGGTGTTTCAGTATCTTTTCCTCATCTTATAGACTCTTCCCGTTATAGGCGTAACCCAGATGGGCCCCGATGGCTCTTATTGAGGTTTATCACTTCATGATGATATGAGTTTAAAGAACTGGGCATGAAATGGTGGCAATTGGCTGTATCACTCCTAAATTTATGAATTACACGCACAATAGTGGCTTATACACAGCATGACAAGATTGGACCAGGAACAGCGGTAAACTCCTGAAGAATTGGAAGGCTAAGTACAACTTCTTTACAGAATCTACTCAACACAGTACTCCATGCCTTATGCTTATGCTAGATAATAAGGCTATAACGTAAGCCTTATGCTATAGGCATGCTGTTTTGGACACAAATGCACCTCCCCTATATTATCGATGGCTTGGAAGAAGAAGAAGAACCTTGGGCTCTTTTGAGATGCATCCAATTGCTAGTTCATATAGCGTCGTCAGCCTCTCACACTGATTGGTCACGGGTGGACTCGGTATATCCGCCAGTTGCGGGATTCGAACCCGCAATCTTGCGACCAAGAGTTCCACACCCTAATCGACTGAACCATCGCGGACCCCCTGGTAACTTGGGACAACATTTAATAATTGCCACCTAGCACAGTATTGCATGGCAAGGATCTGCATGAACCGTGCTTCCGTCATCTGTTGAACATGCTAATCAGGTTTTGTATTGCCTCACTGGTCTGATTGTTTCTTGCACCAGAAATGTTTGGTGCATAAATTATAATTTATCAATACTATTGACTGTGTCCGTGGTGGGATATTCTTGCAAATGGTTTGGCATTAGGAAATGTAATAAGTTTAACAGCAACCTGGGTTTGTCAGGCCTGGGGAATTTCCCTGCTAATCGCAGCCTGCTCTTGCTACCATGTCTATGATTGGACCGCACTGCTGTTCACCAAATCAGTGTTTTGTGCGAAATATATGGATGTAGTGAGCAGTGAGCATATTCCTGTGCTCTTCAGCTACATATACTGGTGAATGGTGAGACACGAATGACTGGATTCCAGATTGATGATCATATAGCGTTTGAGCCATTTTAACATCTTTTCAGGGGTCACGATCCACACTCACACCTTGGCTAATTAGGGTTTTGCTATTAGTCACCAATATATGACAGCCTGGTAATGTCTGATAGCACCTAGGTGACAGCCGTGACGCCTGTTTCACCTCTGGCAGCTGATTCCGTTTGTTTCAGAACTGCCGATGGCTGCTGATTCCGTTTGTTCTGATCCTGTCGGCCGTTGTTGCGGTGGACCTCATTGCCATCTGCACCGTGGTTGTCCAGGATCTGGTAAGCGTGCAGATGATGATTGATTTACCACGATTTATCTTTTACGAGAGAAGCAGACATGCTTGTTGTTAGTAAAGGTGAATCAATGTTCTCTATTGAATCCAAACGCTTCACGTGTTAAGGCTGGATCCCACCGGAAAATGGTTGGCGGTTTGAGATCGGAACGTAAGCGGAACGTAAATTAATCGGATCGTTCTGAAAATATCAAATGACCGGAATGGTTTCGCTTTCGTTACGTTTCCTTTACACTTGCCTTACGCACACCTAACGAAGTGTTTTACGGCGAATGTGGCGCAATTTATAATATATTAATACAATTTTTCAAGTACTTCTATTCTGGTTATTCTCATAGGTGTAGGTTTCTGAAAATTATTGGTAGGGCACGATACATGAAGGCAATGAGCAGACACAAATTTATTGCGGGGGAATATGAAATATGGTCCCATGGTAAATTATTTGTTATTTGTGGGGAGATCGGAGCCAACGTTGGGGAAGGCAAGTGCCCTCTCAAAAGCATACAGAGCTGCACCTTTTGCCATGCCTTACCTTGTGCCCTTTGCGTAAGAATAAACCTGCATTAGCGTCATCGTACGTACGCCATGAATGACGCAGACTTCTTGTTGTTTTGGCCCATATGTGAATTGTAAGAACAATCTTCTAAGCAATGTACTGCGGTGACCGGTCGTTCTCAATATTGAATTTACCTGCTAATAATAAAAGTAAATACCCAATCCATAAATATTGCTTAAAATACCTACATAGCAGGGGCGGTCCGCCCAGGTAAGGCACCAATGCAGTGCTTCATCTCAGTAGAGCTGGGAAGTATTCATTTTTAATGTTATTTTCGTACAAATGATGCTTTCACCCACTGGAAAATAGGGAAGTTGATAAATTGGAAACAAATATGCAATGGTGACTCGTAATTAAAATGAAAATTGAAGTTCACATTTGCATCTTAGCTTCAAAACAGCTCTATCACTGGTCGGCAAAGGCATGCCTCTGGCACATCTTGCCATACAGTGCGCTTTCGTTTCATAACAAGCGCAGTGTATGCGGCCTTTTTGGAGTGGAGTCCATTCTACTCTTAATGAAAATCGCTGTGTGAGGGACACTTTTGTGGTACATCGGACTATGTTCTGCACACAAATGTTCCCATTGATTCGTGAAAATAAGGAAATGTGCGAAATTGTGTCGGCAGGAGCACGTTACCTACTCACCCAATTAGGTAGGTACGAGAGGTGGCAAATACTAGAACCGAAAGCCCAACGAAGAAGTCTGTTAGTGACCGGCTTCTACCTTGTTTCGCGGCTTCTACCATGTTTCGTGCTTGTGAGGTTTTGACGAAATTTCCGTTCAGCCCGCCACCGTGAGGCGACAGCTCGTTGACATTCGTCGTTCCTCCACGGCTCGTGTTTACGGCGGGGGAGCGACGTGTTTTGGGTACCGACTCTATCCTGTAGAGAGGGATGGGAAAAGAAACAGTCGAGGCTGGTCGCCGCTACAATTCGGTTTCACGACGGCGCCCGAGACCGTCGCTGGGCCGAAGGGGAGTGGAAGGGGAGCTGCGCCGGCTAATCCGACGAGCAACCACTGGTGGCGGCAGTCGGCTAGTCCGGCTAGAACCAGCTAGTAGTTCGGGTGTCTGACGTCACCTGGGGGGGAGCTTCCCGTAGTTGCCCTGGGAAGGGCATCTACGAGACAGCTGGAGTGGGTGGGAGGGGAACTTGAAACGGCGGGCAGCTTCTTGGCTTGATCTCCGGTGTGATCGTAATCAGCACAGGGTCTTCTCATGCCTCCTGGATCCACCATTGGACCTATAGTATTCATCTACACCGGCCATGAAATAAGGGAACGTGGCCAGAGCGGTTACCCTCGCTAATTATAGCAGTACAGGGTGGCATGAAGGCGCAGGATGAGCGAGACAAGGTCGCGGGAGGCAGCTGCGGCGCTGCTGTCATACGATCGGACATCGCATCGTGGCTGGAAGGTAACTGGCACACAAACTACAGCTGCCATGTCTCGGCATTTGACGGAGAACTAACTACACGTCTACTGTATAAGTCAGGAATGTGGTCGGAGAGCTGCGGTACGCCGTGCGGCTGTGGCAAGTGCTGCCACGGTACTTCCTTCTTGAAGAAAGAAATAAAGAAAATATTGAATACTTTAGAGAATCAGAGAACACGTAGTGAAAGTTGGCATCGGTCGAAACGCAATGGAAAACCTGATACATGAGCACAGAAAAGAGTTACGACAGATTGTTTTGATGTAGTCGCCTAAATGGGTTCCCATTGAACAGATTGTGCGACGTCAGCTAATTTATGCAATGTTTTGCTGAACATCTGACCTTGGAAGGACGGGGTCTGTATCTCCCTGCCTTCTAAGTGGTCTAATTCGCACCTAAGTGGTGCGAATTACACCACTTAGGTGTTCTGCTATATATGCGACAGCATATGCTGCAGTAAATGTTCAGAGTCTCCCTAATATTGTGAGTTACATAATATGCACCTGAAGCTGAATTCCGAGATTTCCAAAGGTCCGTTTAATCTGGTTAATGCAAAATGAATTTCTCTACTCTGAGACTGTACTCTGTACTCTGTACTACGGCTCTGTCAATCAATGCAGTAATTCTCATGTGCCCTTGATCCGGTGTAGCCCTGACTATGCATACATTGCTATGTCGCCTGGCCGAAATGACTCCGTGATGCTCGGACGTGAGTAGAAAAGCTTTGAACCCATTCTACACATGTTTCGTGAGTTGAAATTGGCGCTTAGATAATTAACAAGCGTCTTCTTTTGATCTGACTTGTGACCGTAAGGCTCCGAAAACTCACACTCCAATGTGACTCACATTCATGATATCACAGCCCCAACTTCAAACCTGACAATGGGCTGGACTTTGGGACGTGCAGAGGGACTGCCATCCGACATGTGACGGACGGCTGTCTGGCGGAGCTGGTGCCGGACTGGCGCGCCTCTGAGGTCGAGACGCCGGCGGACGGCGGCTCCATCGGCGACGGCTATTGAAATGAAGTCAACTTCGAACCCTTCTTTCGGAATGCGTTCGGCTCCTATGTGTCCAGACTCGTCGAGTCCTGTCATGAACGATCAGACTCGTCGAGTCCTGTCATGACGATCAGACTCGTCGAGTCCTGTCATGAACGATCGGACTCGTCGAGTCCTGTCATGAACGATCGGACTCGTCGAGTCCTGTCATGACGATCAGACTCGTCGAGTCCTGTCATGAACGATCAGACTCGTCGAGTCTGTTGGACTCGTCGAGTCCTGTCATGACGATCAGACTCGTCGAGTCCTGTCATGACGATCAGACTCGTCGAGTCCTGTCATGACGATCAGACTCGTCGAGTCCAGTCATGACGATCAGACTCGTCGAGTCCTGTCATGACGATCAGACTCGTCGAGTCCAGTCATGACGATCAGACTCGTCGAGTCCTGTCATGACGATCAGACTCGTCGAGTCCTGTCATGACGATCAGACTCGTCGAGTCCTGTCATGACGATCAGACTCGTCGAGTCCAGTCATGCACGATCAGACTCGTCGAGTCCAGTCATGCACGCTCCGAGCGGAGGCCATCGCCTGTCGGCCGGCGCTGACATCGACATTTGGCGCCTCGATTCTTGGCTATGGCTGGGGGTGTTATGCCAAGTTAGTTTTCGTTCTCAAGGGCGGCGACGGCCGGTCGGCCGATGCTGTGTCACTGTGCCGTGTCACCATTGTGACACCCATGTCAGTGTGGCCGAGTGGTGCGCGACTGGCTCTGATCGGGTGGTCGTCGCAGGGTAGCGGAGGGGTTCAGACGAGGCTGAGCAGAAGAAGTGAGCCGGCCGCCTGATTGGACGGCGGAGGGTAGAAGTGCCGAGAGGACCTTTGAGTCGTGAGACGTTATCCAAATTATCAGGACACGAACTGTTTAAGGACACGCTTCGGTGTCTGCCCGCTGTTCTCTGTTGTACCTGTTGCACGACAAGTTGCTACCGTTTTGCTAATCGTCTGCCCGGTCAGTACAAGGGCAAGTGACCGCTATTGGGTTTGCGAACCAGTTGTCGCGGAGCGAGATAAACCCTGGACTATCACTGGCACGCAAAACGAGCTTGCCTACACTGTGGGTGGTGCGGTGGGCGTCCGTCTCTGTCCGCGTCTGCTGTCTGCTGCCTCCGGGAGGTCACGACACGACTTGTCGGCCGGTGTCGGTGCACAGTGTGCAAAGCGAATGCTTCACAGTGCACAGGCCGACCAGCATTCATTGCGAAACTTAAGCGCGATTTCAGCAACGCTTGTGTACTTCACGCTGGCCAGATACTGTCGATCGTAACTTGCACGCATGCGACGTAATCATGCGGACTACTGATCCACCAATAATGATTAAATGGGAATATGCTTGGGGTAACAGTGGAAGCACGGGACGCAGCAGAATGAATAAACGCAAATGTACTCCTTAACCGAAGCTGCGCTTACTAATTGTTAATTCTTCGCTTGTTTCAGACGTACGGA
This sequence comes from Ashinkailepas kermadecensis, assembly GCA_034440615.1. Taxonomy (NCBI): domain Eukaryota; kingdom Metazoa; phylum Arthropoda; class Thecostraca; family Neolepadidae; genus Ashinkailepas; species Ashinkailepas kermadecensis. Next base: position 39,096 of record JAOTOM010001091.1, read on the forward strand.
CAAATCGACGTGGAGACGATCTTCTTCTACATGGTAGACATAATAGTCGGCGGCATCAATGTGAGAATGAGTAGTTGGACGCTACCAAATTGTCGTGACTACTTCGACAAGCATGGTAGTCTAGCCCTGTTCTGATTCTGAACGAAATATAGGCTGAATTCCTGATTGAACCCAGAAGTATATAATTATGGAAATTTGCATCAGTTTCTTGCATGAATCGCTGCAATAACCTTATCGGCGTTGTATATGGTGGTTTTGGAAACATTTGAAGATGAGGATACTGAAATCCACCTTAGGCTACACTGTGATGTATTTGTCGTTGTCCAGGTTTTTCATTTAGGTGACATTTTATCGGTGTAGTTGCATAATTTATGTTTGCACAAAGGCACCCCTTTGAAGATTATCACGGCACTGAAGCAGTGCATCGGACACCTTGGACGCGTCAAAGTTAAATAAACCCAACGCATGTGGCCACAGCATGCAGTTACTCCTGTCGTGCGTTTCGTGCTTTTTTGTGCTCCGAGTAAACCGCAACAAGTTGGTGAAAAACACATTGTACAATGTAGCACCTCGTATTTCTACACGTGGCGCACGCAATGCATGAGATCAGAACCTATGCAACTTCCTGATCAATTGTCCTAATGATGTCACTCTGATGTCTGTACCTCGACCCGCTCTTGAAATCACAACTTTGCAGTCCCTTCACATTGTGTTATATATGCACCACCGAGTGTATTCTGGCAATGCATCGCTAGTGAACGAAGAAAACCCATCGCGTATCACGTGCCACGTGTGCATCCAACATACCCGAAGCTGGGCGCGACACGTCTCACGCTCCGTATCTTTACAACGGTCTTCTATTCATGAACATCGGCGCACCGGTTCCACCTATGCATCATGGTAAAAACGGAACGAAAACAAACACATTCGCGATTGACAAATGGCACCCATTATGAAAAACAGTAAAATGTATTGCGCTTTGGACATAAACCAATTGATATCTGAATACATCCGATTTTTATCTTCTTTTGTCGGTTTCACAAACGTTAATTTGTGTTATTACTTATGGCCTACTTATGATCTTTCAGTTTTACAGCAGCTGTTTTCTTCACTTTGATGACAAGGTTAAGACACATCATGCTGCCATGTGAGCAAAAGTGTTGATCTAAGTAAGAGGTGTTAATCTAAGTAAAAGCTGTCGGCAGCCGAACATCAACTCAGGCGACCTTTCACAGCAGGTGGGTTCCGTAAGATTATGCGAGATTCAGACTGTCCGTCAATGTACGGGTGCTGTTTATCTGGCCGTGAATATTGCAGCACCACATGCCTCTCACGGTGACGAATTGCGCGTCGTCTGCGTGTGTTCCGCAGAGCTTCTGCGTGCTGTGCGTGGTCTCGCAGTTTCAAGTGCTCTCGGAAGCGGCGGACACTGCGCAGCGCAGCGACACGAACCCGGTAGGTGTCGCTGGCGGCCCGTGTGGACGACTGCCCGGACAGCGTGGTGCTCCGACTTGACCCACTGAGCTCGCCGCTGAATGGCTGTGGCGACCGGGCCGGTAAAATTATCCTGTCCGACCTGACCCACTGAGCCCGCCGCTGACTGGCTGTGGCGACCGGGCCGGGAAAATTATCCTGTTGACCACCAACTGGTGAAGGCGATGTCCATATTCTTACGCAAATTTGCTCTTCGATTAAGATCATTTCATGCAGTTTTAATGTGCATTGAACAACCCTCATTAATATAAATAAGGTTGGTTGTCATGCAGAATTAGTTCCTCACCCTGCGGGAGTTTTGATTCGCATGTTTCATTTGGGTATTTTAGTGTTTAGTCATGCAAGGCAGCTGATACATTATAGATATGCAGATCACCTTTGGAATAGTTCACCTATTGTGGTATAGAGGAGTGCTCTGGCTACCCTATTATTGTGCTCCCTTTCGGATTAAAACTCCCTGGGAATTTTTGATGTCCAGGTACTTCACGCTCTCATGCGATCCTTGACACGTTGCTGAGGTCATTATTAGGAGATGGCGGACATGATACTTGGCCATTGCAACTACATAGGTCTGGCTCTCAAAATCGGTCTGAGTAAGTTCAAGAACCAGTGACAGGATAAGAGACTACCAATGGGCCTAGTGACATTAGTGTTGATAAGACTGCATTCATATGGAAAAATTGGGTCATAGTTGATTTTTAAGACTATTTTCAACCATGTCCTACGAAATGATCATTTATTTACTTGAAATCATGCTGATTTTTTAAATGAACTGTACACGAAATCTGGACTAATACTCAACTCTGTCTCTGTCTCTGTCTCTGTCTCTGTCTCTGTCTCTGTCTCTGTCTCTGTCTCTGTCTCTCTCTCTCTCTTTCTCTGTCTCTGTCTCTGTCTGTCTCTGTTTTTGTCTCTGTCTCTGTCTCTGTCTCTGTCTCTGTCTCTGTCTCTATCTCTGTCACTGTCACACTCAATCACTGCAATCTAATCTTGTAATGAACAAATCACTCGGTGATCCCGCCCGACTGCAATGTAACTACTGCGCGACGGACAACACGACACGCCTATCAAGCGTCAAGTGTCACGTCACACAATGCCCAGTCAAGGTCACACAAGGCGTGTCGTCGGAAAGAAGCATCACCAATTGACTAATTATAGGCACATAGCTCAAAGCCAGTCCTATATTTAGGTTCCGCGTTGGTACGGAAACTCTATATATACAAGTTTTGCTCAATCCGGATGCAAAACGTGTCTCAATGCGGACTCAATTCACTCTACCTTAAGCTCTATGCCGTGAGAGGGCCAAAAAATTGGCCTATAAAATTTCAATCATTGAGGTTGTCTTGCGCCATGCAATTAATTGGTTTCCCCTCTTCTTTATCTCAAATAGGAGTGAAAAGACGAAAGTATGAGACTTCATTTCGGACCAGCCGGCTGGTGAAAGGTGTTTGATACGTCATGGTTGAAAGGTAAAGAGGAGCGCCCTTCCATGTGAATGGTGTATGATAAATGCACATGCGAAGTGACAGAGTTCAGGCCGGAGCTTCATTCATGGATGTGCCAATGGCCGTACAAAACTACAATTATTCGCTGGCGAATGTGCTTCCTTGCTGCAGATGCGGCCAACACCGGAGCCTCCCAGAAAGCCAGCGCCGTCCGTGGAGCCGACCCAGACGGCGGAGTCGTGTCACATCAGAGGTCACCAGCTGGAGGCCGGCCGTGACCCGCCAACTTGTGTCTAGCGCCGGCCTGGCGCCCAATCTGCCCAACTTGTCTCCGACTTTGCAGCCGGTCCGTACGCAGCGCCATCGCAATTCAGCTGGCACTGCTGCCCATTCGGGGAACCGCCCGCTTCCACATGGCTGAGCCTGTCGAGCTGACTGTGTCACGCAGTGCAGTCGGCGTTTAGTCAATGACTGTGACACGTAACATTTAGGAACGGCTCCGCATTGAGTATTCGAAACCAAATAAATCGGCATGTCTTGAGTATTTGGCGCAGCCTGATCGGTTAGCAAGAGCGTGTTTTTCGAGTTGAAAAACAAATATTTCAAAGTGGTGAAATTGCCAGTATATCAACTGAAAATCCACAGCGAAGATACAGCAAGAAGTGCTTGTGTGCAAGAGCCAACCTACAAAACATGGAGCTTGCATACGCTCCGCTGAAACCCGATATCCCATGGCTGACCCAGATGGTGAGGCGCTTGATAATACCAGTAGTACTATTATATTTATTCTTCTACTTCCCTCCACCCTCCTAATGGCTACATCCCCATTACGACTGTTCCCTATGTACGGTACCTCACAAAGCGGTTCGTTACTGACGTTCCTTCAAATGATAAAAGCTGGTCAATAATTTGTTTGTGTGCGCCACATCATTGCACTGAAGCGATAATTCTGCGATTTCACATGAAATGGCGACATGTTCGAATACAAGCATACATAATAATTTTTAGACGATTTCAAATCGTGAACATTGTAGATCTGGAACACTACAGCGGCTTGCTATTCATACACACCTTTGAACGTGTATGCTATGCTATGCTATGCTAAGCCAACTATGGCGACCAACAAATCGCACGATTACTCGTTTAATACTTCTCCCTCACGCGCACGGCACGAAAAAGCGCTCAAATAGCAACAGCTGTTTTCAGCAGGGGATGCCTGTGTACTGGCTGCAGGGTTGTCTTCCACTGGCCACATGAAGCTGATTTAGGTCGGCAGAGCACCTACCATTGGCCCCGAGCCCATGCACAGTACCAACACACGAGTCCACAGATCGGATTGTGCCGGAAATCCACAGGAAACCGAACGCTGTCCAAGTGTCAAGTGGGAAGGGAAAACCACATATGCTTATCGAATTGTGTGGCAAACGACCGTTCTTTATTGCTTGCGGTCATTGCATTCAGTATTTCGTATTCAGTGTGTACAGTGGTAGTGCGATTAAAGCCACTTCACAGCCACGCTGTTAATGAGATCCCAGGCAAGGGTTCAAATGCAATGCATGGACTAGCCGCTTGGATGCGCAGAAAACCCTCTTTTCAATAACGGAAACTGTACTTGGATATTTTGCAACAAAGCGAAGAGTGATTCCAAAAGGTCGGAATTTTCGTTACCTCCGAACGTAAATGTAATGTTACTTACATTTGCAAAGTCGATGAGCGATTGCCGAGATTGGGCACATGTCGGACACCTAAGTATAAAGTGGGAACTAGCATACGGTACAAAGTTTCGATGACGCGAAGAACGTGGCTTACTTTCCATCTGAAAGGTATGAATAAGCTTGGTATTGCCGGTGCGGAGCCGAACAAGCAAAATCTCCTTGGGATGGTAGGTAGCTTCTGTACACCGCCTGGCAGGAACTTAGCACCACCTGGCAGCGAAATGACACCACCTGACTGAAAGTCACTCAAAATTAAAACCTTCTTAACAAAATTGCTGACGGGAACAACAAACACACTACATAAGACCAAAACCAACCTAGTAAGAAAGAGGCCAATCACCTGCTCTTGAGGTAACATAGTCCAAGGAGTAACTTTTTGCGATATCCAAGTAGCTGGCACCATCGATTTCAGCTACACGGCAAAAGTTAACACTTCAAAGATGCCGAACTTCGAAAGCTTGGCCTGTTTTCAGAGCCATTCTTTACATTCTTCAGCCCTCGGGCTGAAGATCTCTGGAAGTCGAGGGTGGGGTTCAGGGCTACACATTTTCAGGTTCATTATATGAAACATGTCAACCTAACATCAACAAGGTGCCAAACCAGGAGGTCCAGAACCTCAAGCATTGGCAGCTCCAGCCATGTAATGCCCATATGTTCCATGCTTAAATAGCAGGAAAATTGCCGAGTTACAGTATCCTCAGGTAGGGCTGAATTTGTATCTTGGCATCTTCAAGAAATAAGCATCCCACAATTGCATGCAAAATATTCCTTTCAACCATTCAGGAGCAGAAAAAGTGGGAGAACAATTCTTGGATGAAATTATATTTTGGATTTTGCAAAATTCAGGACGAGGTTGTTCGACTGGCTCTGCTACATTTAGTGCCCTACAGCGCACACCACAGCTCCCATTTAGTGCCCTACAGCCCCACACCACAGCGCACGTGCCTTGTACACAAACATTTAAAGCATGCGATAGAAACCTGGGCAGGTTCGAGTTGCCTGTCCACCTACGAACTCCAACAAGTCCAATTAAGTAGCTCATCTAGGTTTTCACTACACGTCACGTACGAGGGAGAAATGAGATGTTCTGCTTTGGTTCAAATGGCCTCCAAATTTCCACTCATCACCGTGGAACACTTCATGAAGAAAATGCACCAACAAGATCAACAGCAGGGTAAATTTTAAGGTTGTGTTTCCATTCCAATATTTAGTTCCTAAGCTCTGCAAGTCATATAAGGACAATTTGAGAAGCACAATATACCAAACCTGCCTTGTCATGAATAGATAAGAGACTGATGGTATGTCCCTTCAGCGGGTTTTCAAAAAAAAGGTTCATGCCATTTCCCGCAAGCAAAAATGTGTAATAACAAAAAGACCCGACACCCTTGTTCCTTCCTTCGGGACTGCCACTGGAAAATCCATATACCCATTCATCCATCCACCCGTCCATCCATACATTTATTCATTCATCCATACATCCATCCGTCCATCGGTCCATTGATCCATCGGTCCATCGGTCCATCAGTCCATCGGTCCATCGGTCCATCCGTTCATCCGTCCATTCGTACATCCGTCCATCCGTCCATCCGTCAATCCGTCAATCCGTCCATCCATCCATCCGCCCATCCACCCACCCACCCACCCATCCATCCATCCATCCATCCATCGTCGGCGGTGCCAGGCGCGGTTGGCGGCCGGCGCGTTCGGTGACCCCGGCCGTCCCTGGAGCAGCCGCAGACTCCGCCCTTGCGCCGAGAGCGGTCGCCACTCATGGAGCCGGTGACCACGACGGAGCGCCTCAGGGCACGCATGACCTGCGTGTGTCTGGTGACGTCGGCGCCGTAGTCGCGAGCGGGGAGAGACGCCGCCGGGTCGAGAGGCTGCATCTCCGGGCGGATGGGAGCCCTCACCCAGCCAAGCGACGTCGACGTGGTACCGGCGGGCGCCGGGGTGCAGCACTCGTTTCCAACGCCGTCGGTCCAGAATACCCTGCATCTGAACCAGGCAGACTTGTGCTCGACACGAGTTGAATCAAGAATCGACTCATGAATCAATCGTTTTTGGATGAGTTACGAGTTGAATCGATTCTTTTCCCAAAAACATATCTTGAGTCGTGAGTTGAATCACATCTTTCTTTTTAAAAATGAGTTGAATCACGAGTCAATCATTTGAATCACAATGAGTCATTTGAGTATTGTGACTCAAATGCAAGTTATGACCAAATGATATAAAGCATGTATCTTTGTAAATAGTATGCCATGACACAAAGTATGGAGTAAAAACACAATATAATTATTCATGCTTATCATTACAATTGTCAACTTATCAGCTGCCAGTGAGTAAAGAATGAGTGGTACCTACTTAAGTTATTTACAAAAAACGGATAACAATAACCACAAATAAGTATTAATGTTAAGCTTGGTATTCACAATCAGTATCATGCATGAGTCAATCCTAGTGCCAGGAACACAACACAGAAATGGGATGTGATTGTGAAAAGAATATGGAACCGAAACGGCCCTGCACTGCAGCAGGCATCTGCACTTTTAAAAAAATTGCGTTGGTTTGTGTGACAAATAACAAACCGAAGGTACCTTTACTAGAAGGTGGATCGAAGTTTTCCTTCAAGCCCCCATGACGTCATTCGAAGTTTTTAAAAATATGGTATCAATTTGGTTGCAGAAGACTTTTCTCAAATCATTCGCAATGGTCACTTTAATTTCCTTCCTGGCAAATATATATGTCTTCTGCTCACCAGGTGAGTTATAATCTTGTCCCATTCTTTCCAGTGAGCATTTGTTCCCACACATTTTATTCTCATGCATAGACAAGGTTGGATTTGTGCTTTGTAATCCGGCATGTGGAGAGGAATATTTGGTAGTCATCCAGAATGGAGGATATTTTCTTCAAACCTGATGCATCGTAACTCAATTTGCACCCATTTCAGTGAATTTTGAGCACTTTCACTTGATCACAGCAGTTCGTTGCCAAAAGTTAATAACTTAGGAAATTCAACCTCCAGATGAGAAAACAAGAAATAGTTTTCTGGAGAGGATAATGTTCTGGATCCCAAAAATATAGGATCAGCCCATTTTTCCAAACATGTACCTAGGTACCTACCTACATTTACATACACCAGTTGTTGAAAACAGTTTTTTTAGGCCAGCTAGACCTAGGGCATGATGAATCTTGCATGGATGATTGATGATACAGGCATAATTGAACATTTATGTAAAACACCATTGTGATCTAGGAATGCCCTCCTGAAACTTGCAACTCGACTGAAACTCTCCTGCCACTGGGGAGAAGAAGCTATGGCGCACTTAGCCCCCGCCCCGACTGTTCTTTCTTCCGCTCTTGAACGAGGGTGACAACTTGAACACGTAAAATGGATGGTAGAGGGAGCCTACCAATATCGGGAACAAGCCCTTTATTTTGGAGGCGCTTGATGGTGAGCCTGCCCGAAATGGCATATTGTTAGGCAGGATGATTATTATTGGGTATTTAAGATGACCTTTGCTGAAGCTAAAGTATAGGTCTTTCAATTAGAATACATCAAAGTACCCTATATTGCCATAAAATATGCAAGATAGCATAGAGAATGTCGGTAAAATTGCATGTAAACCAATGGTGAAGGGAAACCTTCAAGCCCACGGCCAAACCAACTTCGTGGGGGCAACAAACCAGCGCAATTTTATTCTGTGCGGATACTTATTGCAGTGCAGGACCTGGGTGCAATGTTGAAGTTAGGTGATGTGTGTCAGGTATATATGATTCAGATTGTGCATCATGCTGATGTGGATTGAAGTATTATGCACTCATTGCTTTGCATATGCATTGCCAACCATTCATCTCATTAATGTTTTTGAGTCAATTACTTTATGCACATGCACCTGCATTTATCTGTATATATCCTATATACCAATCATTAGTGTATGACGAATGATAAATAATGTGAGGTGAAAACAAAGTTATAGCAAAAATAATATATTCAACAGATGTTTTGATGTTAGAGCATCTTCGTTGGTGTCTAAATAAATACTAATTCCCTTCTTTGATTAGACACAGATGAAGATGCGTTGACATCAAAGTGTCTGTCAAATAACTTATTTTTGCTATTACTTTGTGTTCACCTCACATTATATATATATGTATATTTTTTTCCTAAATCTTTAGCGGAGGCAAAGTGCCATCTGCTAGAGATTGCTACGTTAAAGAAGGAATTACGTTAATCCGGCTTATGTGACATCCGGTTACATCAACTAGTCAAAAAAGGAGAGACGGCGTCAAACAAGAAACATGGCGTAGAGACAATACACGCATGGCATACAGGTACATGTGCAGACATACATACATACAGTCACTCATAACACTGGAAGGACATTTGGAGGGTGGACAGCTTCACAGCCTACGGAGAGGCTCCGCTGCCCACCTGCGACCTGGCTGGCGAAGCGGAGGCCTGTCACCCAGAGCCACACACTGGCGGGGCGCATCGCCCGTGTTGACCGAGAAGCCGCCAGGCTGATCGTCAGACAACAGCTCTTTTGAAATGTGGCGCCGACGCTACCGAGCGGTGTCACACCACTCCGAACCAAGTCAACAGGACAGGCGACAAGTCGAGTATCATATAGAGGCCAACACGGTTTCCGGCACTCGGAATCGTGGCTGAAGCAGCGAATAGAACACGCACAGAGGAAGCTACCGCACCAGACTACCAGGCTAACCGAGGTGCCACCTCGGTTAGCCTGATCGGATTGTGCAGTCTAGCTTACGCTTCCACATTATCCCAACATGTAAGCTGGTACACGCCTATCAACAACCTACCTCATGACCTCATGACCCATGACCGCTATGACCTCATGACCGCGTGACCTCATGACCTGGTGTCATGGTGTGCGGGTTATCTGGTCATGACAAATCATACCCTCCAGATTACACACCAACCTCCACACAAAGGCTACTGCCAGAGGGCGCCGGACGAGGTATGACAAGCTGCGAACTCTGATTCTCCCATCCTCCAGGCACATGATCAGGCACGACACTACACAGGAAGCTGGTGGACCGTTGCAATTGCGCTCTCTTAGCAGCCAGCGGAGACATGCACCTTATCCTGCTGAATTTTCCTTGATGTGCATACATTTCAGAAGTCATCAAATCTATTTCGGCATGATACTCAAATCTGACATACGTGCTTCATATTAGGCAGATAGACCTAACCACCATTTTTGCTCCACATAATTTCCTTTTCTTCCTTCCCACTCAGCTTTCGCCCGTGCAAAGGTTCAGCGCGGCTCTCTCCGGTCCACTGACTGGCCGAGAGGTCGCCCGTGCTCGGAGCACGCAGGTCACGTGGCACGACAATATAGTGTAGCCGGTTGGCAGGCGCCTGAACGGAGCCGACTGGGCCAATAGCGACCAAGGTCCATAATAGTATTTTTCGTTGAACAGCAAATGCGCGCACTTAACAGCACATATGTGGCGAAAGTTATTTTTTGTAATAAGGACTTCGAACGCCGCAAAAAAAAAAATATTGCGATTTAAAAAAATGACGGTCGGGCCAGTTTGCTAAGACGAACTTTTGTCGCATATACGAGGAAATATGTCCGTTCGGGCCTCGCTCTCGTCTGCGAACATCGCTCAAAGGATGACGTTTCACGATTATACCGCGGTGTAGTGGTCGGTTAGTTCAGGCCGTGCAAATGCTGAGAACGCATTGCATATGACAGTACTCATCATAAGTTAATGAAAGACAATGAGTCTAGCCGCCTAGCCGTGATGGCCGCCGACCACGTAGCGTGATCGCGCTCAAAAGTGAGATATCTTCTGAAATTGAACAGCAGATATTTTGATGTTATAATTGTTGTCCATAATTTCTATATATCCATATGTCCATATATCCATATATCCTATATATCCATCATTTCTTCATAATCCATCATTTCTCAGAGCTGGTCAATGATGTATTCTGAGACACGAGTTATGCCTACCTCACCTAACTATAGGAGGCGAGAAAAAAATTAACCGGATTCCAAAAGTGTAATTCTTTGGGTACTTTTCCATGTGTCAAAAATAGGAATTCAATGATACCGAAAGGATTTTATGTCAAGATGCAAATATTTGCCCATCGAAGGAAAATAGCTGAAGTGACCTCAGATCAGGATACGAGGTCAGGTCAAGGGACCAAAATTATTTGCATGTTCAGAGTTTCCGACCCAGCAATCATAGCGCAAAACTCGGAATATACGTGAAGGAGAGCATTGTCTTCTAGACTTACGCAAAGTGTCCGATCACTATCACGTCACATAGCAACCCACAGGTCACAGAGCATGATCCACAATGTGCACCTGTACCTCTCTCTGCCGAAATAACGATTTGTCGAATTATCAGTGATAGTCCACTGACAACTGACAACTGAATGATATCACGTGCTCTTATTACATGAGATGTCCTTTCCGGGATAGTTTTCAACGCTGGATCCTTTCAAGCACCGAAACACGTGCAGCCCGTTTGACGATGACGGCACACGCGCACAATGCAGCCCACAATAGTCTATGGAAAAATGGTAGCCGGTACATCCACCGAGGTGGTGAAAGTGACGGCATGTCGCTAAGTTGAGCCATTTCCGAGAACCAGACCCAATCGTGAAAAACGCTTAAAAACGTCACTTCCGCATTTCAATCCTCCCCTCGCGTGCGCGTAAGGGGTGCCCCATTAATGGCTGCCGTGGCGATGTTAGCAATTGTCGTGGCAACACTATGGTGTTTGTTTTGTGTCGATCGGTCCATTGGTTGTCGAGATATGGCGGTGTGAATCGGGTCGACCGGGAGCGCTAAAATTGGTGAAAAAAAATCCCAGTTTTACATGCTATTCCTATGGGCGGCCGACGCTCAGATCGGCGTCGGCCGCCTGGGTCCGCTCAGGACCCCCGTGACGCTCACGCGCAGCACGTTGACCCGATCGTGACGACATTTCGTCCAGTGGATAGCCAACATTTGGGGCTTTCACGTGATGTCAGCCATATTTCCGTGGCTCTGTTGTGAGCCGTCCCAGGCGCCAATATGTGCACGTCTCGTCCGCCGCATGCGATTTCCAAAACCACACGTTAAGCCAATGACGGGGTAGTGCCAAATTTGAGCACGTGCCACGTGCCCGGCATACATCCCACGACAACGAAACTCGGCACAGCCCATCAAACATCGATTGTCTGTCGCGTGTGAAAATTTCAAGCACGTGCGACCCATAGTCGAACCTACACACGATGGCAATCGACAAAAGGACAAAAGACGACAGACAGACAAACAAACAAAGTTTTTTACTCAAATAGTATAGTAGAGAAGAGACAAGCGCCTTCGGCACTTGCTCCGCTGCGTTAAGACAAAAAAATTGATGTTGGTTTCATGTGAATCGGCCTAATGGTTCAGCAGCTATGCCCATTTGAACGTAACGTTGATTCATTTATCTGCTCCCGAATATTTCAATTTATAGAATCTCTCCGGCGGAGGTGCCGCCGCCACGAATGCGCCCGGCCCGCCCTCTTGGAATTTTTCATTGTTCAGCCCGGCCCTTGTCATCCCCATGCCTTCCTGCGTGTCGCCTCGTACGGTACAAATGACGTCATCTGGGGTACCCCTTTAGGGCCGTTTTAATGGTTTGGTGTATGTTAAAATCAAAATATTTTCAATTCAACTCACTTTCTAAATCTTCTAATATCGCGTCTGTGCTCTTAGAATCTTGTTCAGCTGTTATTATATAAGTTTCAGTTAGGCTGCGAATTAGACGACCACCATCACGAAACGCAGCGTTTTAGGGGCACACTTTTTCTCAAATTCTTACATGACGCGGTTGAGTCATAAATGGCGCAGTTGTTTACATAACTCTCTTGTAAGTTCTATGCTTCATTTCACACCTTGTGTTCGCTGTCCCCGCGTTTTAGTTGGATTTTGTTTTATTGTGTTGTGGTGTATCTTGTGTGTAGTTGCACGGTTAGCTGTAGATTTTCTGTCGTTAATTAGTGATAGAAATTCAGATGTGTTCCGTATTAGGTATCTAATATGTTGATGCCGCTTATACTGCAGATTTGCAGTTTCAGGTAATTTCTGGTTTCACGGAATGCCTTTTCTAGTGCAATGCTTGTGAGTGTGCTGAACATGATGTGAACACTTATTTCCTCTGCAAATGCTTGTGAATGTGCTGAACATGATGTGAACACTTATTTCCTCTGCAAATGCATACTTTTCAGTTGGGAGGCAGCATACCATGCAAAAATTGGCTTGGAGTTGGGTAATATAGCATAAAAGGTAATGTTCCAAATGAAGAAAAAATGATGTAGCATAACCTAAACTAACCTAGCTTAGCCATCTATGCAAGAAAGGAATTCATTTTTGTTAAAATTGAAAATTTCTGAGCACTAAAAAAAATGTTCGAATTCATTTTTTTAAACCTAACCTTACCTAACCTATCTTGAACTGTTTTGAAGAAAACTCAATGAAAGAAAAATCACCCACACACCCGATTTTGTATAACTTCCCACAAAACCCTAACCTAGCTGAAATTAACTAAACATAACCCCATTGTATGCTTCATGGAGGTATAATGTGTGTCAGTGGTTACCTTAAACTGTAATCTATCCTACATATTATGCTTATCCTACATATTGTGATTGAGATAGAGAAGGTGGCCTAAAATTCAGTGTCAGTATCCTATGGTTTATTTTTCAAACATCTTGAAGAAACATCTGGAAAGAAGAGAGTTTTTCAATCAACATGCTTCCAATCAATCATGCTTGATCCAATCATCATGCTTCAATCAACAAGTTTCCAAGAGATGGAAAGACATACAAGACTTAGTTGACAAAGTGAAAATGAGCTGATAGAGTTCATCCAACCAACTCATTCATTTGGTACAACCACTTTACCCCTGATGATTATGATCCTGGCTATCTAATGCAGCTGAAGCTGATGCTGCAATGGCAACACCTGCCTCTTCCGAAACCTGGTGCCATTCCATGAATTCACCTGCCTACCAGATTTGTGTGGTCTGAAGTGTTGAATCATGCATGTCTGTTGTGCTTGCTGTATTTTGGAGAATCTTATCCTTGTATAGCTAAATGAAGAACCAGTTCAACTAGTTTGATGCCACTTCAATTCACATGAATATAGCACGACCACCATCAGTAAACTGGGACTGGAGCATGACGGCCTTACTGTCGTTTCGGCTTCGTCGCCTACAAAATGTGGCGTGTCAATACAGCGCTTGGCTGTTCGACGTCTGAAGCACCGGAGGCGCTCCTGACAACTGTGTCCATCTCTTGGCTCACCACCATCGGTTGCGGCCGGCTCTACGTGCCACAGACCTGGTAGACGGTGCTGGTAGAGCAGTTGAATTCTTATTTCTGCTCCATCATGGGCCCAACCTGCACCGGCGAGGCCAGCATTGTGAGGCGCCTGGTAGGCGTCATCAGCAGCCGGTAGCCGAAGCTAGATGTCTGTGTGGCACGGAGGCTGACTCAAGTTGGGATGCATGTGCGCATCGGCTGGTTGCACTAGAATTCTGCTCGACAGAGCGCAGAGAGGCGGGCATCTAGGCAGGTGCGCCAGCATGTCACCAGCCAGCGATAGGATGTCCACCCCCACACTGCCGGTCATCTGTCACCGTCCCTGCTGTGTGTCATGTCGTGTCGCCCGGTTCTGCTCTTTTTCTCCGTGTTTGCTGCTGCCGCCGTGACCGCCAGTTAGCGGACTGGCGGCGCCCCCTGTGCTGCCCGTCCTGGCGGCACTTGGCAATGCTCTTGTATCGCCCGGACCCGCTGTCCTGTTGGCGTGTTTTGCTGCTGCCGCTGTAACCAGGGGCATACTAGCGGTGCTTCCTATGCCGGCCCGTCCTGGCGGCACTTGGCACCGCTCTCGTGTCGTCCGGTCCTGCCGTTTTGTTAGCGTGTTTTGCTGTTGCGACTGTGACCATTTACGGGTTGGCGGCGATCCCTATGTCGGTCCGTCCTCGCGGCAGTTGGCACTGTTCTCGGCTCTGGTATTGCTCTCGGGCAGGTGTGGTGTATGCCACTTCATTGTTGCTGATACTTACTATGTGGCCTATCAGCATTTATTGGAAAGAACGACATACAAAATGCCCTTTGCTCCACTAACTTTTATTGCGATCCTCCTTTCGTGCTCTGAACCGGAACCAGCACAGAAGTCGATTAGGTCGACTACGCCGACGTGTAGGAGTGCTTTGGGATGATCCAGATCTAATCCTGAACGCATTGCTAGGGAATGCCACCAATACATGCCTGACCGCTTTTGGTGCCCCATGTTTCCAGTCCGGTCGCCGACTGTAGCTGGTAACTAGCGTGGAGTTCCACATACCTTTGGGAGGAGTTAGCCCCCTTTAAGACTGGCGTGAGCCCACCTCCTCCCCCCCCCCAATGATTTCGGATTTTAACATGTGGCACTAATGGGGCCTCTCGACGGAACGTGTTCCTGTTACCTCCATGCATTGCGTCCTCCCAATCATTTTCTGGAAGTTCCACCCCTGCTGCTCAGCTGGCACGAAGGTTCACAGATTCCCGAATAAATATGAATGTCTGGCTTTCACACGCTCCCTATGGCCCTGTCGATCTGAAAACAAAACAGTTGTCCCCTTCCTTGCCCCCTAAATCAGCGGCGTTGCCACCTGCCATGGACTGGGGTTAAAAAGTGATCCGGTCAGTTACTTTTGCCCCTGTCGATTACTTTTCCCATGCAACACCATAATCCCAATGCTAAGTTTGCTGCAGATTGGGGACCCCCACCTGGTCGCATCGTAGCATCGCCTACGCTTCAGATATGTCTACTGCATCTCGCCGCGGTAAGGTAATAATTATCTGCCATATTTGGCATGTTTTACGTCCCGTTGAAGGCTCTTTCGGGTACAATATGCATATAAAAGGTACTGGAGGTCATTTCCAGAACTTCGATGCTCTACATTTTGGACCTATACCTCTTAAACCGTTGTCTTTCCCATAGTGTACATGCGTTGCACATCTTCGGTAACGTGTTAGCGGCTGGGCCCATGTTAAGTGTGTACCCCAGATGACGTCATTTAAGGACCTGCGCAGAAAGCTGCGCAGTAGGGATGACGTCACCTGGTATATATCGCCTTGGGCTGAACCAAGGCGATATATACCAGGTGGCGTCATCCCCACTGCGCAGCTTTTTGCGCAGGTCCTTAAATGACGTCATCAGGGGTACACACTTAACATTGGCCAGCCGCTTACACGCTTCGAAGATACGCAACGTGTGTACACTACGGGGGAGAAAACGAGGGTTTAAGAGGTTTAGGTGCAAAACTTAGAGCGTCATAGTCCCGGAAGGGATCTCCAATACCTTCCATGCGCATATTATACCCGAAAGAACGTGAAAAGGGAGGTAGGACAAGTCAAATACGACAGAAAATTAACATCTTACCGCGGCGGGATGCAGTAAGGACGTATCTCAAGCGTAGTCGTCGCCATGATGGAACCAGGTGGAGGGGGAGGGGGGGGGGGGGGGGGGAGAGCCCCAATCTGTATCAAATTTAGCATTGTGCCTGTGGTGTTGCATGGCAAAAGTAATTAACCGAAACACCTTTTCATCCCCTCGATATGCGGCAACGCCCCTGATTTAGATGTCAAGGTAGGTGACAATTTTTTGTTCTCAGATCGATAGTACCATAGGGAGCACGTGACAGGCAGACATTCCTTTTTATGGGGCCATCTGTAAGCCCCCGTGCCAGCTCAGCACCGGGGGTGGAACTTTCAGAAAATGATTTTGGGGACGCAATGCCTGGAGGTAACAGGAAGACCTTCAGTCGAGAGGCCCCATTAGCGTCACATGTTAAAATATGAAATTATTGGGGAAGGTGGGCTCACGTCAGTCTTAAAGGGGGCTGACGCCTCCCAAAAGTAAGTAAAGTTTCACTATATTTAGGAGGCTACATTCAACGGACGGACTGGAAACATAAGGCTCCAAAAGCGGCCAGGCATGTATTGGTGGCATTCCCAAGCAATGCGTTCAGGACTAGATCTGGATCATTCCAAAACGCTCCTATGCGTCGGCGTAGTCGACCTAGTCGGCTTCTGTGCTGGTTCCGGTTCAGAGCATGAATTAAGGATCGCAATCAAAGTTCGTGGAGCAAAGGGACTTTGCATGTTGTTCTTTCCAGTCAATGCTCATAGGCCAAATGATAGATACAAGCAACAATGAAGTGGCATACGCCACACTTGCCACATAGCACTGCCAGAGCTAAGAGCAGTGCCAAGTGCAGCCAGAACGGCACCTCGTTGGGCATGAGGATGGCCACCTATCTGCTGGTCGGCAGGTTGAAGCGCCGCTCGTGCTCCGAGAGAGGGCGATGCCTCGCGGACAGCACAATCCGGCAGGCTTGGCCTTGCAGGGCGTTCACCATCTCCAGGGCCGGACGCAGCGCCTGCACGTAGTTGTTGCATTCATGCAGGATCCGCTGGAGATGGCGCAGCACCTCGATGTTGAGTCCTTGGAACAGGTTGGCTCGCGCGTTCAGCTGGTCGTCGACGAAATACACTTGCAGGAACTGGTGGATCTCGCCCTGTGCGGGCAACAGGCTGCCGATGTAGTGACAGATGTTGCCCTGCACGGTGAAGTTGGGGTTCCAGCCAGGCTGACGAACCTGCGTGCATCCCATGCTGGCCAGCTGAAACGCGCAGTTGTACCGCCGAATGTTCCTCACGAAGTCGCGATGGAATGGCGACTCCGCGCTGAACAGGTGGACCAGTGCCGGCGGTGGTGGCGGATGGAATGGCGGTGCGACCTTCCCTCTGGAGCAGCAAGAACTGGGCGCTTCCACTTGCCAGCGGAGAGCGCCGCAGTGCGGGCAGACGCAGCCCTTGCGCCCCAGGTGCACGTTGGCCGGCATCTGGAAGGTGTCGCCGCTGTAGTGGCGAGCCAGCTGCTCCGGATGGTTGTTGCGGAACGCATCACGCCGTTGCCGCTGGTAGAGTAGTCGTGCCGCCCGCTGATCGGCGTCCTCCTGGCGTCTCTCCTCCACGTCACGTGCCGCAGCGGCGGCGAGACGGGCCACTCTCTCCTCCTCAGTCTCGGCTATCCGTTGTTCGATGTGGCGAGCAGCGTCGTCGGCGAGACGGGCAACTCTCTCCTCCTCAGTCTCCGTCAAACGCTGCCCGGCGGCACGTTCTGCGACGGCGGCGAGACGGGCCACTCTCTCCTCCTCGGTCTCGGCCATCCGTTGTTCGGTGTGGCGAGCAGCGTCGTCGGCGAGACGGGCCACTCTCTCCTCCTCATCCTCCGCCATCCGTCGCTCGGTGTGGCGAGCAGAGTCGTCGGCGAGACGGGCCACTCTCTCCTCCTCATCCTCCGCCATCAGCCGCTCGGTGTGGCGAGCAGCGTCGTCGGCGAGACGGGCCACTCTCTCCTCCTCATCCTCCGCCATCCGCCGCTCGGTGTGGCGAGCAGCGTCGGCGGCGAGACGATTCTGTCGCTCCTGCACTTGCTCTGCTGCTCTGGCCCTGGCATGCCAGAGTGCGTCACGCGCACGGCGTCTGGCAGTAGCGTCGACAACGGTGGTCGGCCCGTGGATGCCCTGAGAAAAGATTACTTTGCTTAGTTGCTTTGTACTATTGAGTCGCATGTGCGAGCGCACTCCCTTTATACATGTCTCTGAAAGTGCATGGCTGTATTTAATCCGGTGCAGGAACGACTGAAGCAACTTAGGTAGTGTTTTAGTTAGCCATGTGACCATTCAAACCAATTTAGACAACTCCCTTGAGACATGTTACTGAACGTGCAGGGCTGTATCTGGTCCAGTGGAGGGACGGCTGAAGCAACCTAGGATGTAGTGTT